>JAZGTJ010000869.1:0-74454 GCA_036877575.1 Botia almorhae | reverse complement strand
TAGAAAACAACAGAGGTCTATGAGAAGTCCCCACTAATACATGTGTGTTGTGTTGATGTGTTTCACAGGGTTGCAGTGGCGATGAGAGGGAGATGGGGAAAACTGTAGCTGATGTGCTTTCTCAGCAGGATAAGCAGATAGTGATGGAAGGGCAGGAGCCAGCTGCCTTCTGGGTGGCTTTGGGAGGAAAAGCTCCATATGCCAGTGACAAGAGGTACAGCCAGAGAAATCACTAACATGACATCATCATCACCTCGTATTCTACTCTACAGTACAATTAAGCATTGGGTCTCCACTGTCTTCCACCAGACTGGAGAAGGAAGACCCACTTCACACTCCTCGTCTGTTTGAATGCTCCAATCAGACGGGCCGGTTCCTCATGACGGAAGTGGCTGACTTCACTCAGGATGACCTGGATGAAGATGATGTCATGCTGCTTGACACCTGGGAGGAGGTGGGTTGTGTGATGTCACACTGGCTGCTTTTGCATGTGGCTGTTTTCAAGTGGTGTTGGCGGTCTGGGTTATGAAAAATTAGTATTTTAAGTATTGAGTTACTCTAACTTACTTGTCCAAGTCACAAACCCCTTCCGGTTCCTCCTCCAGATTTTCCTTTGGATCGGCAACTCATCCAACCAGTATGAGACTCAGGAGGCACACAGCAGTGCAGTGGAATATCTTAAAACCCACCCCGCAGGGCGGGACCCTGGGACTCCCGTTATCTCTGTTAAACAGGGCAATGAGCCGCTCACCTTCACGGGCTGGTTTAACGCTTGGGATCCTCATAAGTGGAGCGTGAGTCGAACATGCTTTAAATGTCCACTAGGGGGCGACGGTGAAACACAAATTCACTAACCAGCGTAAATCTGTACTTTGCATCTTGTAATATCTCTGCAAAATCATTCTTTCGAAACAATATGTTTTAAATTAAAATTAACCCTATTTACTTTCTTAGGGGACATTCCTTCATATATAAAGTATAATATATGCAAAAAGTGTATTACATACATATATATACAGACACACACACACGCACACACACACACACACACACACACACACATCTATATATATATATAGTGTGTGTGTGTGTATGTATAATTTATGTAATGGAAAACCTTTATATACTCCATTGTAGGGTGGCCTTTCATATGAGGAGATGAAAAGCCAGCTGGGTGATGCTTCACAAATCACTGTGGTAAACGCTTTCCCCATACTGATCGATTGCATGTCTTTCCGGTGCATTTCAGTTGATCAATCTCAGTTAATTAAATGGATTAATCATTACTAATTACATTCAGATATTAATGTGATCAGCACGTGTATCAGAGGCACTAGCATAACGCCGAACTCCTTTCCTGTAGAGTCTTAACAACATAGACCTGAATAAGAAGTCAGGAGGAGGAGGTGCGGGGAGCTACAGCGGAGGAGGTGCGGGGAGCTACAGCGCTCCTGGAGGCCCGGGAAATACAAAGTTCATTAATCAGCAAACAAAGTCTTCCAGCCCCAGCGCACATATGGGGCAGTCTTCCGCCAAAACGAAGCCCTCCGGACCCCGGAGCTCTGAGCAGCTAGTTAACGTAACTTCTAGCAATGTTCCTCCGGGTGTGGACCCTGATAAACGAGAGGTGGGAAAAAAGCTTTTCAGTATTGGTTAGTTAAACACTGTAGTTTATGAAAATGAGAGACACAACATGACTATTTATTTTGATATCTTAAAGCTGCAGCCCTAGCTAAGTTATTGAGAATGTACTTCACAAGCTTATAATAGTGATTCATAATTTGAGCTGGCTGGCCTGATTTCCCGGGAAATGTCAGTTGGGCTTCATTTGATTGTAACATACGTAAATAAAAAAGCACGTACAGTAACGTGCAATTTTAGGTTTCAAGTCAAAAACAAATCAAAGTTTATTTGTCACATGCAGAAACATGCACAGTATGATACGCAGTGAAATGCTTTAAAAGAGTTTCAAACAAAGATGACGACAAAGAGGCAAGAGTTAAAGGTGGCAGCTTGAATTATTGGAAATGCATACAGTGACTTGTGTTGAAATCAGTTCTTGCAGCGTACAGAACTCATCATATTTATAAGATACATTATTTACATTGTGTTTCCTCACACTGTTGTTTTCAGGTCTGTTTGAGTGATACAGAGTTTGAGAATCTCCTCGGCTGCACACGAACTGATTTCCAGCGGCTGCCGAAATGGCGACAGAATGATCTTAAAAAGAAGGCAGGACTGTTTTGAGGATGATTTTACTAAGAGTGACCAAATTTGAGCTTTAAACATTATTATTATACTCTTTAGGTAGCGTGGTAGGGGCCTGAGAAACTGTCAGTTATCAGTAAAGCCTGTGATTGGTCCGTTTTTTTTCCTCAAAACAAATGTTAGCTAACAGCGTTAACGAATGTAAAACTGTTAAATGTTGGTTAACATCCTCATGCGCAAATAGAAATGTTTTGTAAATATCTTTATGTAGAAAAGTAAAATCCTAATACACTGTATTTATAATCCTAAATACAAAATTAAAATTCTGAATTATAATTTTGACAAAAGAACTCTAGAGTATTTACAACACATCTACATCCTCTTTAGTTCAGTCTATACTAATAAAAAGACATGCTTAGAAAGCTTTGAGATGTATTATTCTGTTTTAATGAACATGTAAGTTTGTCACAGCTTCTTGAATTGTCAGTAAAGCTGGTTTGGAGAACAATAAACATCACTTTAAAACAAAAGACAGACGTTATGGCATCACTGTTAGTCAGTTATAGCCTGTGCAACAACTGTCCTTTAAGGCACATTAGATAATTTAAGGAAAACATCAGAAACAGAGACAGTTTTATAAAAACGATAAAAATAAACGATAATAAAAACAATTCCTTGTACCAAGACACCTACAAAATAAACACCTTAACAAACATATATGTGAACTTTTTTTTTATAGTTATATTTGTGTTATATTACACAGTTGTAGTGCAATACTCCCACTGCTCTCTCAGAACTAAGCGCCCACTTGTTCATACTCTCATAAAAAAGGCATTTAAGATATTTATCCGTACTGTGGAGCAAACGTTCATAAGATAAAGAGGTTAACAAAAAGCAAAACATCGAACTGTCAATATTGCATGAGCAGAAATTGTGTCCTGAGTTAAGGTTACAAACAAAACGTATTAAAAACTAAACATTAGTTTTTAGATTTGTGGACAGCTATGATGTCACTGTAAGGATCAGGCTAATACATAATGTACTGTAAAAGTCATGTTAAATTATTAGTCACAGCAAAATCTCAGACATCAAACGCAGAACAAGGGTTAAGTATAAATCTCCTCTAAAAAATATATAGTTTAAATGAGATGTATTTGTCACTAAAATTGAAGGCTTGTGGGTTCCTGTCTGGCCAACATCAAAGTTTATACAATTGGTAAGAAATTATACACAAACACGGTTTTAAAATACGCTGATAAATGATTGTTAAGAGAAACAGTGTTAGATAAAATATCTTGCGCACTTGTAGTCCATCTTTAACATTAAATGTCAGTCTAAAGTTTCCAAATGACTAAAACTAGCACACAATTAATGTGATCACTTCTGATTCAGACCGGAACATTCTTAAAGGTAATACACTTCAAGAGCTACATGTAGATGAATCAGCACACATTTATTCTGTACAGACTGCAAAATATGTTACAATCTTGAGAATGGGCTTTCCTATGCATTGTAAAAAAAAATATATCAGATAAAAATTTTCTTTATGTGGGTAAACGACGCTTTCAAATCCTTTTTCCTGGTTGTGTCCTTCTAAACCGCATCACATCCCCAAAATTCCATTAAGCTGACGTTTGATGACTAAGGCCCGTATAAAAAGATAATCCAGGAAATTTTAGGAAAACTTTTGCTAGAATATGTTTGCTGAGGAGATTTGCTGTAGTTGTGTAGCTGATCGTCGTGGTTTTGTTCATCTGCACACTGGCATTGAAGGAAAATTCACAGTCTATTATCACCCCAGTCTATTTATCATCCAGAATCATGATATGTACAAACAGTCCCGCTGAAGGAATGACACCCCCTCTCTTAGTAAGCAGTGGCACATGGCGATATCCTAAAGAAAGAGGGACATTATATAATTATAAAGTATTCTTATGGTCCCTTCAGTTAAAGGGACAGCGCACCCAAAACAAATGTTCTGTCATTTACATATTCATGTTATTTCAAGCCCATATTACTTTTCCATAAAACAATTTTTTTACAATAAAAGTGAATGGTGACCGAGGCTGTCAGCCACAAACGTTCTGCTTAACGTCACCCTTTGTGCTCCACAGAGGAAATGAAGGTGAGTAAATGATGACAGAATTTTCATTATTGGGTGTACTGTCCCTTTAATATGATGAGGCGTGGTGAGAAATTGCTTAAGAATTGCACAACAGAAAGTCTGACTGTGTTTTAAGCGACTCACCATTCTGCATTGAGGTGAGGGGGATAGTGTACTGCCCAATAAAGTCATTATGGGAAGAAGCGTCATAGTCCTCCACCAAAAATCGCACCAAGGCCAGTTCAGGTACGTAAATGGGAAACTTAAAGTTTTTATTCCACATAGGATTGAAACCTATAAACAATGGGAAACATATTTCATTAATATACACATCCAGATGCATTAGCACTGAATGAATGCACTGTTAAGTCACTTGCCATTGTTGTTAATGTGATGTGTTTGTTGGCTGGCGTTGTCATCTGGCACACCGAAGACCTCCACCTTGACCAGAGGATCCACGATGGAGTTTTGTTTGTCCTCATTGAGCTTCGGCAGCTGCTGGGCTGAGATGATCTGAACAGACACAACATATAAATTGGTAAATGGTTATTAGGACTCGAAGTCGCCACCACGACATGATTGAAATATTAACAGCCCCAACGTGTCTGACAGTAGTTGCAAAGCTGGGGAAATTTGAAAATATGGAATATTATTATTAAATATATTAATGTTAATAACATTATTATTAAAGTTGGAATATTATGGAATTAAAGGGTGTGGATATTTTATGTGTGGTAATTTTTAAGTATTATATGTAAACATAATATGCGTTATATTAACTATATTGTATGCAAACATATTACATAAACATGCAATACTATGATTGATCTAACCATGACATGTAAGGTCTTCTTCTGTATCCAGGGGCCAACACTGAGGTGAACCGGGTCAAATCTGGAGGTCGAGTCTCTCAGAAACTCTGGTTTCAGTATGTATCCACACATTCTGTTGGGTAAGAAGCGGCCCTGATTCAGATCCATCTCCTTACAGGCAGTTTGGAAGTTCAGAGCAACTGTGAATCAAGAGATAAGAGATAAACAGATGAAGTGGCATACGACATCACCAACATGTTTCAGTGTTTATTTCAATGTGAATCAGCAATGCACCTATTTGGCAACCGGCGTTCCACAGCGGCACTGGATTGTAGTTGGAGGAATCTGTTCTAGAGCCACCTGGGTAGATTCGACTTAGCTTATCTGTGTTGTGCTGAATATATGCGGAGGCTTTAAGACATTAATATAAGAGAGAAAGAAATGATTTAATATAATAGAGGATATAGAGGATTAATAGAGGGTTAATAGAGGATATCTGGCAACGTCAATCCCATCGTCTTAATACTTGAAAATCTCATACACTTTTAAAGGCTGGGACAAACCTAACATCAAATACCAAACAAAACATAAATGCAGGGAGGACTCACCCCAGTTCTCTGCCAGGTTCATTGCTTTGCTCTCCTTGAAGGAGGCCATTTCATAAAATGCTTGATTTTCCTTTGAATGTTCAAAACTACTGAAATGAACACTCTTGCAGTAGACGACCAGATCTGACAGCTCCTTTGCCAACTTTATCTTCTTTGACTTCTACAAAGTAATTAAAAGCACAGATGTTAACTACGATGATGAACTAATCTAATGCACTTGACGCCTGGAATTACAAAGGGATGCCAAATATGCACACTATTTACATTCACACATGCATTCCAGCTTTAGATATTGTTTACTACGTTTATGAATATTTATGAGCAGAAGGAACCTGAGCATCTCTGATTTGAATGAGATGTTTAGAACGTCTGCGACAGCTGAGTGTGCCGATTTGAACTCAGCCGTATCTGCCTCAGCTTTGGGTATGCAAATATATTCCCACAACCCCATAAGCACTGCAGGTGTATTTTGTAGAATATACTTACCACTTTTAATTCAGTATAAAGCATCAGTTTGATAAATACAGATTGCGTCCAGGATCCAAAATGAACTTTTTTAATGAGAAAATCTATTTGTAAAAATGCATGTCAAATTGCATATTGCATGTATTTTGCATGTCAAATTGCATTTGACGTGTATTTGGCAAAATTTTGCATATTACATTGTGATCATTTAGAAAATTTTGCTTTAGTTTTTCCTTGCATATTTGTGACGAATTGTGGCAGTCACTGTATGACAAATGTTTTTTTGAGTCGTTTTATTCATTAGCTTTATTTTCTCCTCAAAGCCAGTTTTGTTGTTCTGCAGCAGCTTTGATCACCTTCTGTAGTTGTACTTATATGAGTTCTACAGTACTGATCATTGGTCAGCAGGTGTTGCTCTGTGAATGACTGCACCTTGTCTTTGGGTTTTTCTTCTGGTTTCACTTCATTCTCTTTCAGTTCAGCAGCTTCATCTTCCTCAGACACACTGTCCACGTCTTCAGTGCTGTTGTTATTGAACGATGCATCTAGTTTATTCAAACGCTTGCCCTTGATCAGGAAACGACCCTTCAGTTCCTGCAAACAAAACATATATGACACAAATGTGAAGAAGAACACAATAAAAACTCTATATATGTACATATATATATATATATATATATATACATATACACATATATATAACATAGGACTACTTAATAAAACTGTGTAAATGTGTACTTAATTGGTTTAATTCTGAAAGCATTAGATTACATTAGATGAATTTATATAATTCTATAATGTAATTCTAATTCTATTTAATTTTGCTTTGTAACCTAACATTTATTCAAAGCTCTTTTCAGAAATTGAACTTGGTTATTTACATTTATTCATTTAACAAATGCATGTATACAAAATGACCCAAAAGTGTGAACAATTTGGTACAGGCAGAGACAAAACAATGTAATTACAGAGAACAAAAAACATGTAAGAAACAGATATGTAGAATTTAGTGAATTTCAGCAGAAATCTCCAATTTTGGTGGAGTTCTGTGGGTGGAAATTCCATGCCGACCTAAATATAATCATACCAACAGCCAATGAGAAACTCCATATCATTTTCACAGTATAATAACAAAAGGTTATGATGATTCCTTCCTTTTGGTTCTTTAATTTCAGGGCATGTATGTGTGCGGATGTGAGTGTGAATTTTCCAAATGGATCATTCTCATCCTGTCTCACTCCCTAAGGCCATTTACGGAAACTGGCAGAGTTTCTCAGTAGACGACAAAGCACATGTTTACAGTCTGTCTATCTAAAACTTAATTCTAGTAATCGGAAAGGAAAAGATTAAACAATTGTTGCCTTTAAAGCAGCAAAACAGACCCAGCTGCTCCGATTCCAAACATGCCTGTTGGACAAGCTCATAAACTCATATTGTTTTTCTCATAAACTCATATTTTAGATTCATAAGCCCCTCCCACCCAACCACCACAGACAAGCATTTCTAAACACTGACTACCGTAACAGCCTGTTTAAACTTGTGCTGTCTTCACATTGTTTTTGTTTTTTAAACTGCAACCTGACCTCAAAATGGACAACTTTGTATGATTTATGTAACAAGATAAATAAGAAAAAGATCTTCATTCAAAGCAATGAAAAATCTCACACATTAATCGTAGCTTCACCGATAATCACTTCCTCCCTCTTAAACCATGATCGGAATTCATGGATACAGAAGTAAACAGGAAGTGCACGGGGAAGTTATTTGAGGTATGATGAAGGGTGGGGTGACTAGCGCTTTAGAGAAGTCATCTCTCTGTAGAGTGCTGTCACGGTTAACCAGCAGGTGGCGATATACCAACCATAATATGACAAGTTGCTATTGCATATTGGAATCCGTATATATATGTATACGTGTATTGTTTCGTAAACAATATGAGTAACTACAGGTTGTTCTGTCAGTGACATCACATAAACATTAAGTATTAATATTAGTTTTAATATTAAATATTAATTTTGGTAGATTCGGTAAATCATTAGATGGATTCAAACTAAGTTAAAAGTAAGGAAGCAGTTCATAAAAGTTTTTTTTCTTTCTTTGCTTTGATTTCTCTTTTTTACACTGCATAACATTCAATTCAGAGTGCAACTCAATTCACATTCAATTCACACTCACAACTCGTGTAAGATCTAATTTCTAAAGCCAAAGTGGTGTAGATTGGAAGCAGTGCGATTTCATTCTATATAGCAGTGATAGCAGATAACACAGATTCCCATAAAAAGCCGTTTTTAACGAATGCACTGACAAGACTAACCTCAGGTCCTGGAAAAGTGCTGGGCATGTGGTTCCCCAGGGGCTGGGTGAGCAGAGCGCTGCCCAGGATGGAGGTTAAGTGCCGGGCCATGATCTTCTGCTGTTCTAGGCTGCAATGGTTCTCCAGAGACAAGATCACTGGATACTGTGAGGTCTAACAAAGCAAAGACACAGAATTTGAGGTATATGTATAACCTTACACACACACACACACATATATTTACAATTTCAGTTCACTCACTTTGAATGCGTATTCTTTGATGGCCTTGATGACATCTTTAAAGAGCACTTTGGATGTGAGGGTGTGGCCGTGGTAGATGACAGGCTCTCCGTTTGCACCATCCCAACAGTCCAGCTCCACACATCGACAGCTCTTCATTAAAGCTCTACAAGAGAGTCAATAGAGACACCATTAGCTCACCTGTACTGCTCATGACAACTGCTTTACTACATGACTGAATGACTGCTTATGGTTGTGGTTTATTTGCATGGCGTGCATCATATCATATACAATATGCCACATATATAATGTAATGTAATATTTATGGATTAAGCTAAAATATGCTTTTATATAGACAGCAACAGCACAAGCTTTAAAACAGACTTTTCTCAGTGTACTCTTCTAGTTATAAAACTTAAAATATGTAAATATTATGTGCAATGTTTGATATTAAATGGATAGTTCCCCCAAAAATGAATCAATCTTCCAACATTTTCTCACCCTCATGTTATCCCAAACCTGTATGACTTTTTTTTGTTTCTGAGGAACACAAAAGAAGATATTTTAAAGTGTGTTGGTAACCAAACAGTGGCACCCATTGATTTCCACAGTATGACACAAAACCACCAAGACATTTTACAGAAGAATAAAGTCATACCGGTTTGGAATGACACGAGGGTGAGTAAATGATGGAAGATTTTTATGTTTGGGTGAATAATCACTTATCTATGCTTATTTTGTTACTGCATTGCTTTTGTGCCTCGGGCTGAAATCAGGCGTGCTCATACTTGATATAGGCCTCTGTGCTGCTAGGACCTTTCAGCTGGTCCTCCATCAGGTAGGTGTTATGGGATGAGGAAATGAAGTAATGGTTGAGTGGCTGCCGCATGTCTTGGTATATGGGTTTGTGGGCGGGGTTAAAGAGGCTGCCTTCCTCATGGTTCAGATACATCAGGAAGCCATCTTTGGTCATGTGCTTATTCTGTTTGGCTGGGCAAATCGAAAACACAGCACTCACTATTAGTGTGTATTTACGACACACAATTTTTTAGTCAAGGTTTATTTAAATCTAATCTGATGTAATCCAGTGTTCTCTGAATGTAATCCGGTCATTTATTGGTCATTCCATTACCTGTTTCATCCACCTCGTATTTATTGATGAGTTTCTGGGTGTATTCTAAAGACACTGGTTCCCTCTGTTCATACTGGAGGAAGTTAAGCAGCTCGTCTGACGTCATGTGTTCTTTATTATTAGAATACTTTTTGTAAATCACATCGACTTCCTCGCGGTGAGTCAGTAAATCGTAGAAGTGTTTAATTTCCGAGCCCTCCAGAGTGCCTGAGTTTGACGTGTCACATTTCTGCAAAAGTAAACAACAAAAAGCATTTTTGTAACGAGCGATATTTTTATGTCCGTATCATCTTTTGCTTTTGAATTTAAATGTGTAATTTTCATTATTCTCCATGGTTATCCACATTGGCTTTTTATTTCTGTAATGTTGTCATTCTACTATATAAAAGTACACGTTTGAAGTATTCGTTTTCTTGGCATAAAATCTGAATTGCCTTAATGCAAAACATGATGATTCTAAAAACGTTTTGCTTAGTTTATTTGCTTTAAGCCAAAAGGTTTTTTAAAACTGTATCGAAATATCTGTGCAAGTTTAAAAGAAAAGGATAGTCAAGTTCTCACCTTAAACAGCATCTCTGCATAACTGTCGTCCACCTGGATATTGATCTGTCGCATGAAATGCTTCACCTCCTTTAACGTCATCTTGTTGTCGCCGTTCTTGTCTGCTTTGCGCATGCAGCTGTAGATCCAGCTGTTTGCGTGATGTAAGGCCATTTTTCAATGTATTCAGTTGTTTGAGACAGAAATGTGTGTCGTTTTCTAATTAAAAACATTTAAGCCTAAAGAATTGTCCTGCAGTTATGACATTACTGACACATCTGAGAGGAACCTTTGAGGAATGATAGTTGAAGGATACTGTTCACTGCTCTGCTGGCGGTTCAGGTTGTGCATGCTGTTGATGACCTTCTCCAGACCTCTGACCCACTGCATGGCTTCGTCTTCGGATGAAGCAATCAGGTCCAGGTTCTTGCGTCGACCTCTGAAGATGATGGAGAAGCAGCGGTCCGCCACAGATGAGTCGGTGTACTTCTGAAGCCCTTCAGATTGACGACCGTACCGCACGGAGTCGACATCCTCAAGGTTGACTGTGGATCAGGCAAGACATTTTAGACATTTTAGCTACTTTGCTATTTGTATTGTATAAGTATTTGATTGTTTGTTTCAAGTCTGGGGACAGCTGAGTGTTTAGAGCAGGTCGACAAGATAACCAGGAGTTATTTACAGCCCAAAGCCAGCGAATCACAGCAGATCTGGGCATCTGAGACTCATGTGGAAGGTACGGATGCAAAATTTACACTGCAGTACAGGGTGAATTAAGGCAATTACGCACTGATAAAATCTTATAAGGGGTCCATATGACTTGTGCATTATATTGCAGGCCCTCTAAAGCCATATAGAAAATAATGACAGTTTTATTTTTTGGAGAATTACTCAATCCTTTAAGACACACTAGCGGTCAGTTATCAGAGAAATGAATGAGGAAGTGTTTCTGTAGCTCAACTAGTAGAGCATGCTTCTAGCATCATGAGTCAGCATGAGTTTGATCCCCAGAGATTGCAAGGGCTAATAAAATCCACATTACAAAAGCATTGCTAATAACTTCAGATAAAAGCACTTGCCATGCGTAAAAACATTGTTATACATTTTTCAGCAATAAAACATTTGTCGTTTTTCTCTATGCCTACATTTGTGTCTTATCAGCGATGTCTTTCCGCTTTGTCAAAGTTATCAAAAAGGTTCTTGCAGTAACATTAGTAGAATGTTTTTTAATTATATATATAATATATCAAAAACATTATTCTAATAACATAACTAACAAAAGTTGTTAGTGGAATGTTTTAAAAACATTACAAAATGTTCTTATAACCAAGCAAATACATTAATACAATATCTAAAAACGGCACATTTTGAATGTTCCTAAACTTTTAAAATAACTTTAATGTTTCAATAATTTTAATGTTTCTGTCACTTCATTGATACGTTAGGGAAACGTTCTTACAACCTTAAATTGTTAGCCAGGTTGTTACCTACTAAGGTTCAGACACACCTTGTGGCCCTTAATTAGAGATGAACTTAAGAAAGTGCTTGATTTCTCAATCATGAAATCTTGCTGAAGCACTGATGTATGAAACAACTCGTCATAAGGCATCACGCCAGACAGTGCTAAGGTGATAACCTCAGTGTTGTCCTTTAAGTTGGGGTTATCGATTATGTTTGATTGCATGCACATTCCAATCCCCACTGTGCCCTTTGACCTATACACCCAGTGTTATGTAAACATATCATCAGATAGAACAAACGGACATCTGTTAATTTCAAATTATGAATGCTATGTTATAGCCTAATGTATGGAAGAGTATATAGTTATTTGATGTATAAACAGGCATAGGAAAACCCAACCATATCTGGCTGTCTGCTCTGTTTAAACCACAGTTTTTAAAGAAATGTGTGAACAGATCTGGATAGAGGGTGTGTTTTATCTACTGGTATATTTAAACAAGATTATGAAGTAATAAAGTGGTGTTAAGAGTTTTAATTCACTGTTGGTTATGCAAATAGCTTGATAAACCTGTCTGATAACCTGGAATTGAGACCGGTTTAAGACAGCAAGAATTTCCATCCTGGTTTACGCTGGTTAGTGCTAGTCTCGCTTGGGAGCCATAATAGCAATGTGGTTCATCAGCAAAAACCACTGGTCAACCCATATATGTGTTTTTGCTTGTTCAACAAGGAAGTATTGCTGGTTAGGCTGGTTAAGATAGTTAAGATAGCAACAATCCTTGTGGGAAAACCAGCTCACCATCAACCTGGGCTGGGCACCAGCATAAAAAGACAATGTGCTGGTCTTTTCAATGGAGGAGTAAGATTTTTGACAGTGCGTTCATAATTCTTAATAACACAATTAGGCACAATGGATGGCTTTGTGGGAAAATCAGTTCGGGGTTGGGTTGTGTGTACTCAGCTGACTGGAGCTGAGCAAATACTACAGAATCCCACAGTTTGAGATAATCTGCTGTTTCAGGTACTCACAAAGGTCAATGTGAAGACTATAGGACAACTATGTGGATATAGCTTAATCTTAAGTGGTTTGTTAAGAGGAAGTAGCATCTCTACTGTATCCTATGTATGTTCTTTACAGTCCATGGAAACTTGCTGACAGAAAGGGATCATTGTGCTATCCCGTGTGTCTGATTTTGTCTGATTATCCTATTGTTACGTTTATTTGCTGCATTTATGATGTACAAAACAGTGACTTATAACAGTCTGCAAGAGTTTGTTTAACCTACAATCTTGAAACCAGAAACGGTTTATTTATATAAAAGGTGTGTTACCAGTGCCTATTTTGTGATAAGGCACTTAAAGGTAGGATATGTAATATAATAGAGGCTAGCAATATCAAGCTGGCTTTGAAAGCATAAGATCCCACCCGCCCTCTGTTCAGAGCACTCTCCAAAGCCACGCCTCCTACAATAGTGTGCAGTGGTATGCAAAAACATAGTTTGACAGGCAGGTAGGGCATCCTATCATTGCATTCGGACTGAAAGCAATGATTGGACAAAAACATGTTATGATTCTGCGCCTTCCACTGAGGATATATATTGATATATTTAGACCACGTAGGAATTGTTATCAAGACTGTCAACAAGCAAAACAAAAATATTTCTGGAAAAAAAATCACCTGTCCTGCCTTTAAATGTATGAAATCACATCTCATCATCAGTTCATAGTTTCTGTTCTAATGCACTTTCAAGTATTTCCTGTGATCAAACCACATCCTGT
This sequence comes from Botia almorhae, assembly GCA_036877575.1. Lineage (NCBI taxonomy): Eukaryota > Metazoa > Chordata > Actinopteri > Cypriniformes > Botiidae > Botia > Botia almorhae. The sequence continues at coordinate 60,812 of JAZGTJ010000869.1, read as the reverse complement.
TAGAGGTGCACCGTCTCTGACGCTGTTCGCTCATGCATAAAACACAATTCTCTAAGCGCTGACAATGAAGTCACCCCTGACAGTCAGTACAGATATCTCATCTCAATCACTGATCAAACAAAACGCTTTATGTACAGGTCAATGAAACCAGATAAGTGATGTCTCTTGTGTTTATGTGGACCATCAGAAACGTAACTGATGATGTCACTATTTGTGACCACACCTAATCATGTTTTTTGCTAATGATATATTAAACCCTACATATTCTTCTTCTTTGTACGCTAAGTCTCTTTAATTTAAAGCATCTGCTAATGACTGTATGCAAAAGTATACTAGAATTTTACATGTTCTTAAGAAAATGTATTTGCACATGCAAAATGCAGCGAGATGACACTTGCTGGGTGGTTGCCAAGATGTTGCTATGCGGTAGACAAGGTGTTGTGGTGAAGTGCATTGCTGTGTGGTTGCTAGGAAGTTCTGGGTGATTGTGAGGGTGTTGCTAGGGCCACTGTGGGGTGAATAACATGACAAAGTTTAAAAATTAGAATGAGGGGTTTTATAAAAAACTAAACGCATATCTATGCCCTCACTAGTGTGATATACCTCTTGTGTGTTGTATCTTATAGTACTGGGATGTTGGCCACATGACCTCTTATTGTGTTCTGCTGAAGGTGGGAAATTATGACCGCATGACAGACACTCTAAACTGAGAGAAAATCTGTTTTTCTTACAGATAACAGAGCCAAACAATGTAAGCGAGCATCACATCAGGCTAATGTTATGGTTTGTCTTTGACAAGTTTGAGTTTTTGAATACTGTGGTGGATGCTTTTCATTTAAAGTTTGAAGAACATAACAAGTCTGTCCAATAGGATTTAAGAAAATAGCACAGTCACTGTGTCATTGCTGGATTGTTTGACAGTGGGCGGGGCTACATCTGCACTAGTATTTGATAAACACAATCTGTTACGTTTCCTCATTTTTCTCCCGTCCCCACAAAACCTTTTAACTTTACGATAAAGGTGGCACTGTCACTTTAAGATAATGAAAAACTCACTTCCTTGGCTAAAAACCCGACCTTTTTGTCCTCCGGCCATTATCTAATTTCATTTATGGTATTTTTCAGCATTAACCTTTAGCTCCATAAGCAAACGTGTGTTATCACACGTTGTAACTCAACTTGTAACTTTTTTAACTACGTTATTGACTTTTAATAAGCCAGTCAGGATCAAATACATTTTTCCAACCGTTCTGACATCATCCATTAAGTCATTGTTTTCCAAACCTACAAAACCATCATTCCTAGACAGCTGAAGTAACGTGCCTATCAAAACACACAATTCATGTCTAAGTAAACGCCCTGTGGTGAGCAGGACCACTGGGTTTCCTCTGTGAGATCCAGTGTTTTCGCTTGAATTTTATTTAGTATGCTGCATTTGTCATTTCCAAGAGGCCTGTGATGTATTCTGCAATCACACACGCAGGCAAAAGATTAGACAGCTGCAGTCTGGCAGACAGCAGATAAAGAGGTCCGATCTGTGACTTTTGACCAGGAGGAACCAGAGAGGAAGCGACAAGGAGGGTTCTGCAAAAAAGATTCTTAAGAGCACAACAAAATTGCTTTTCCCTCCTCGCTAGTTTCTCTACTGGTTTTTCCACACAGGCCTCTGTTTGATACACACTTGAAAATTGTTTGTGGGGGACGGTGAAGGGCAGGGCCGACTATCTTGTTTACTGCTCAGGGCACAATAAAATGAATTTGCTGGAGAGTCTTTTGAAGTTAGGCTTACCCAATGCCTGCTGATGTCAGTAGAACATGAGATGACAAATCACTTATCGTCAGGGAAATAAACTATGTGGCCCGTTTCAGTGTGTCAAGCAACAGAAGATTTAAAGGGCCATACCCTGCATTTTACTTCCATGGTACTATGGTACATCATGGTTTGTTGTACGGACAACCATGTTCTCCACACCTCTCTCAACAGAACTGGACCAGAATTGAAGGACAGCCGTAGGGTGGTACTCACAGTTTCGGCTACTCTTGAATTTCTTGCTGGTCTGCTGATACATCGTCTTGCAGTCCTCTTTCAGCTGAAAGAAGCGGGTTTTTCTCCATGAGTTGGATTTCACCTTCAAAAGGTCCCCACCATTCAGTAAAAACTTCAGGTCTTCATCTCCCTCCAGACCTAGGGAGGGGTCAAGCACAGGTCATGTTCAGTCATCACTGTGAATGGATTTTAATGGAGATGTCATAGCAACAATCAAAGGAACTTGTTTAATGAGAGTTAAATTGGTCAGCTGACAATGAGCAGGTTGATTCAACTTAATTTATGTACTGAACAATGTATGTATTCACTTCCAAATGGAATTTTAAATGTAGAGACCTCAGCACAAATATCGACAATGGTAAGTCAGGCGGAGGTTAACAGTAATGCTACGGACCACATGCGTCTCTCCAGACAAAAGCAACGAGTTAGTTACATGAGTTCACATGGCATTCACGTTCAAACCCTGCTGGGTGAGCTGTCTGTATCTGGATGGTAAAGGTTACCATCAAATCACTGAGATTATAGTTTCTCTATACATTAATAATAATAAAGAGTTACATACTGTATATCATTTACATCATTAATAGCAAAGTCCACCTAAATCACCACATTTTATTTATATTTTTACTTATATACAGATTTACATAGAAGTAAAAATATAAGTAAATATGCTGATTTGACTTATATAGAAGTGCAGTACGTGTGTAACTATTCGAACTGTGTCGTTTTGTAAATTAATCCTCGGTCACTACAGTTCACTTCAACAATCCTCCTAAAATCCAATGCATACTATACATTGCTGTGTCAGCGTATAAAATGCTTTATATACTACAATTTTCTCTCCATTCAAATATTATGTGCTTACAATAAAAGAAATTGTTTATGGTTTGTTGAAACCACAACCCCACAGTGCTGATACAGAGCAATGATTACAACTAAACTGATTTGCATGCCTAACAGAGATTACGATAGTGTGAACACACTCAGATTGCAGGCTTTACACTTGATTAACACGGAACCAAAGCCAATGTGGCTTAAGGCAACACACATTATAACATGATAACATGCAATTGTAACCCTAAAAATGACCTTTAGTTGTGTAATTTATTATCATCAGGTTCAATAAGTCATATTAAATAATGTTTTACTTAAAAAAATTTGGTTAATTTGATGTTACTACGTATAGGACATTCCAGGTTGCTGACATAACATTTTAGTACATTGGATAATAATAAAATATTATATAACTCCCATTAATCTTCTGTGTCAATGATGTGTGTTTTTAAATAACTCATGTACGTACAGCTATGACTACCAGTAGGAATATGGTGCTATTCAATATAAAGCCAAAAAAAAGACAAAAATAATCCACACTATCTTTGCAATGCAAAAGACAACATGCATGGGTGGTGCACGTGAACAATGCATGCCAGTGTTGCAATAAATGATCATACTTTTTATAACATTTTCACTTCCTATTCTAGAGTGTTTAATAAAAACTATAAATACTGATGTCTTACAATTATAACAGTGCTGATTTTAATATCTTAAATGACCGATGAACAAAAAATGACCAACATGGTTGTTCATTGGTTGTTCATAAATGAATCATTTCTGTTGTGCTGGGACCAATGGGTAGCTGTTGACTATTTCCAGCTTCTGAGGCCTAAGGGTGCGAGCACAACCACAACATTGCAGACCATTTTTCACGAGATCCTGCTACAGAAGTTGTTTATATGACTTTGGCTGTATCCATACAGCAGACAGAGAAATGCTAAATTGCCTCTGAAATACCTCTGCATACTCACAAATGGACCGTCTTTCTTGTGCTTGGATGGTTGCATCTATAAACTGTAATGTAGGTCTTTATGGCTCAAAACTAACATGACCTTAGCCAGTTTCAAAGTGAATACTGTGGTCTCACTTGGGTTACTTTATTTGCGAAACAGGTGAGGTATTTAAAATTTAGGAAAATGTGAGAATCGAGCTACTTTACATTCAAATTATATTGCGGAAGCATTCAGTATGTCTAAGTAGATGTTAAGGTGAATGCTCCTTTAAAAGCAGACGATATCCTTATGGGGGCTCTTCTGATGTGTTTCTGTGTGAAAAATATCTGTGTGATAATATCTGTGTGATATTTTAAGTACTGTAGTTACATAGAAACAGGGCCAGGCTTGTTGATTTCAGTTGTTCAGGTGAGCATGCTTCAGCAGGAGTCAGGAATATAATGATGGTCACTGAAGCATTTCGTGACATTCTTATAACTTCCAGGTAATGAGGTGGGCAATTAAATGATGGTAAATCCTTCAAGATAGTTTAGCCTTATGAGCTCGGACATCTTACATTCCAGGCTGTCAAATGGTTTTGGATATCTTGATGAATGAGTTGTATGGACTATATTGGACTTGTATGATGTTTTGATGGCCCTTTTTTGAGCTTGACAGTCTTTTGGTGAATCTCCACATTCACTGCATGGAGGAAAACGGCTTAGACATTCTGTTTGACTTGTCTTTAAGTGTTTCCTGTTTGAATATGTAAGAAACTCATACGGGTTTGGAATGAGGAGGGTGAGTAAATGATGACAAAATCATTTTTAGGTGAACTATTCCTTTAAACAGGATGGAAATCATTTCCATCTGCCCTGGGTGGCACTGTTTTTCAGGACAGAAAAGTTGACGATGTGGACTGGGAAACTTTTTATGTAACCGACCAAACTGGACGCGGCATCAGCGGCAGCTGTGCAACAAAAACACACTCAGACGACCCTCATTCACAACTTACTGGGAAAAGTGTGTAATCCAACTGCTTTGTTTTACTTCCAAAGGCGCACATGAACAATGCAGTTCTGTTTTATTCTGTATGGCTGAAATGTAATTCAACACCAGAAAGCAAAACTTCATAAGGTTAACTTGGATAACCCCTCTGACTCACTCCTCATTCCAAACACAAAATGGCTGTTATTCTGAAGAAACAAGAAAACAAGTCTTGGCTCTGATTCTGCTTCTTGAAATATGCTGTCAGATGTTTGTAACTTTGCCTGCTTCTCTGGATCAACAGTAAACAACCATCACTTGGTCCACACTGTAAAGACACTTTATCTTAATGTGAAATCCTTTTTTTACTTTGCAGTTTGACAAACACGAGGAGCTGTGACTTGCCATGAATCCCACCCAAAATAACTTACTCAATATGTAGCAAAGAGTGGTTGGAATGCGTAGTAACCTTAGTAACCTAAAATAATTGTGTGTTTTCCATCACACAAACATTGTACTGTTTCAAATAATGCATGTGTGATTCAATGGTGATTACTGTTATCTATGCACAGTCAATAGGCACCATTTTATAATTGGAGATTTTCATCTGCTGCACGTATTACATTGAAAGAATGTTATGACCATTGTCATGGTTTCACAGTACGTAGTAACACATCTATAGCAACTATGCTATTGTCGTGGAATGTGTAGTTACCATGGTTAACACTCATATGGATCAATGGTGTTATTTATAGCTAAACATCCTTCTATAGTTACCGGCCCTAAAGAAGACTAGTCAACAGTGCATGATTAAAAAAACACGACCACCCGACATGAACGTTACACCCACCTATGCGTTTCCCGTTGTCGTGTGCAACGTTCTTACGCTCTTCCTGATAAATCAAGTCCTCGGACTTCGTCCTTTTGACAGACTTCCACGCACAAGACATGGTCGCATTCCTCCAAGCTATCCCGTAATCTTCTTATGTTCACTATAGTAAACTAACCTGCCGGGTGTAAACCGTGACGTTTGCAAACTTTCTATGGGCGGGTTCTAATGCTGCCAAAAGTTGTAATGTCCGATCATAAATGTCCGATTTACTTGCTGTAAATTTTTCTCTGCCTTTCTGTGCTGTAAATTCTTTCTCCGCACCTATATATCTGACATGTTATGGCATGCAATGTGTTTTTTAAATTGCTGCATAATGTCAGGATAGCAACATCAACATATATTATACGGTTTTTAAAAAGAGAACATACTTGGCATACTTGGGCATAATTTGCTTAAGCACAAAATATTTATACACTTATTTATACATTTCTACATGTTCGCTTTGTTATATAACGTTTTTTGTGTAACTGTACATCTGGCATGGTGGCCAAAAGTTGCCTTCGCTTACGTAGGAGGTTAAACGGGTGGCTATGGAAAATGGCGCCCTCTTCTGGTCGAATAATCGCGGGTCGATTATTTGCCCGCCGAACGTGGTTTGGTGGCAGCTACGTAACACAAATCAGTGGTTCACGAAACCGGCTCAAGCCCATACCGCATTTAACCACCTCGTTTTCATGTTTATTAGTTAAATAACAGTTTCATGATAAACTAAGGACTTGGATCACCTATCTATAGTACTCAAACAGGTGGTTAATTTATCACTTGCAACAATTAATGTATTTCAACTTAGAAATACATGCTTCTCAAAACTAAGAAGCATTCTAAGTATGCGGTACTAAAGTAAAAAGCCAAGATGCAGTGGTTTACAGCGAATTGTCACTCCGCGTATGTTTAACAAATTCACTACTATAAACTACGTCTTTACGGGGCTTATTGCTTAAAACTGTTATTCTACCCCTGGCAAGATTTCGTACAATAAACACATAGCAACAAAAATGTAAAGAAAAAAAATAAAGACATGAATAATATCCCGATGTATGTTTACAAAAAATATGGATGACATAACTTTACATTAAGATTAGAATAGCGTACATGACGATGATGATGGTAAATGTTCTATGATGGCACAATGTAATTGAATATGTGTTAACTCCGCCAAAAACATTGTAGTACTGGGTGTGCAACAGTAAACAAGCCAAACTGGTCCTATAACATTTTCCAGCGACTGTCATACAATACATAGTATTTCACAATGCGTGAAATATATATAAAAAAACAAGTTTTACATTAAGAATGTTATATTGTAACGTATAAAAACAGCAAAAGAGTAATCAAGAGCAATGATATAAACCTATAACTTTTAAATCAAATACGCTCACTTCTCAAGCGGACCGAAGTGGAAACAAGACAACAAAACTTACCCAATTTCGTGGGACTTCCATTTACTTCCATGGTTAGTTTTAATTGTTATATTACACTTTTTGCGAGTATGCGCCGGTCGAGAAAAGAAGTTTAACGGCCAACAGCCACCCAGATACTGACTGGCCGGGCTGAGTAAAACCAGTGTCCCAGATTCTTCACTGAAAGGGTTTATGCGCTGTGTGAGGATCCCGCCCATTGTAATAGTACGGAGCCCTGGCCACCGCCCACAACAGAAACACCGGTCTTTCAAGTCTATCTGTTCTCAGTTCTTACGTAAAAAGTATCATTCACCCAAAAAGGGTGTTAATTTCTATGCAAGATGTTACGTAATATGTTTTTTTAATAAAATGCATTGTCGAAACACATCTAAATCATTAATGGCAAATATTTCTGTTTACTTCAGAGAGGATAGCACTTGGAGTAATCTATCTTTGGAGCAAGTTATGTCTGTATTTATATATTTTGGATTTTTAAAAATGTAAATATGTAGATTATATGAACTATACAGATGCATAATCCAGATGCAACACAATTGTTTATTAATAAATCACAGTATTACTGTGAACAACATAGGCCTCGGTAAGGTTCTAGAAATAAGCTTCTGTATGATTGTGTCTGCGCTACATCTAGTTCTCCAATCTTTGTTGTTTTAATGCTTTCTTTTACTTTAGTGTCTCATAGCACATGTTTGCTGTGCGACAATGGGGATTTTTACAATATTCTTGGCAGGCAGCTTTTGGCACACCCTTTGCAAAACCGGCAACCCATACCTGAGTTTATAGTATGCAAAGGTGTGCACTGTGCATTGTTGATTGTTACACTGAAGAATAAGCTAGCAGAAAACTCAACAGTGTAGCCTACATGCAGCAAGAATTAAATAAAAAGGCTCAAGTACAATTCTAGCAAACATTTACACAAAAATAAATTTTGTGTTTTGTAATTTTTTTTACAAAATTTAAATAATAAATTTAAATTTAAATAATTTTAAATTTCAAAACAAGACCAAAAAGTACCCGTTACGTCACTTTCTGGTCGTCAGATTTGTCCATAGTCTGGGATCAAAGCGAATATGTATAAAATTTACCTTACATAATTGCGGTTTTATCTCTAAGCTTTCATATGTATTTATGTGTGTCTGTTTCTCCCTTTTTGCAATGTGCATACTGTAAATAACATTGTATTTGTGTTATATCTTTTTAGTGGAATTTTCCTCACCAGTTATCTTTAGCTTGCTCATTGTAAAACTGCTGTGGAACTAATCTTATGGTATGCTGCTTCATCTAACATTACTTTAAGTGTACTGTAATCATTTATTTTACTTTAGTACAACGATAAAGGACACTGAGTTAATTTTGGAAACAATATCTTGTCTGTAACATTACACCTATTATTTCTCTATAAAATGTATAGATTAGTCTAAAGAACGTAAACAACACAGTCTACATAAATGTATATGTGTCTTAAATTTTTAGGAGTCTTTGGCATGTTAAAGTTTGAAAACACCTGTTAGGGCACCTGTTCTTAAAACTACCATGTGAGTCCTAAAAAACGTTTGTCACGTTTACCACTTAATTTATTATTTTAATATTTATTGTAATGATATGTATGCATGTACCTTACTGTACATTCACTGTCCAAATACGTTTTGAGCCACTGTAAATAGTCTAGCTCTTTTTAATTAACGTAAATGGCGGTGGACTCGCAGGTCTGTAGAGCGCCACGTTACCACGGTAACGCCGTGTAAACAAACATGGTGGTCACTGTAAAATAGAAAGGGAGGTTGTCCGGGGCATCTTTTAGTGTATAATGAAACTTTTAGATTTAGTCTTATATATGCCCGTCGTGAGACTTTTGCATAAAATACCACAATCTCCAAGCTTCTTCTCGCGTGTTTTGTAAACACTTCTTTTACCACAAAACAATGGCAGATGGAGCTGAACCAAAAGCATTAGGGAGGTCTGAGCCCTCCATGAACCGACATAAACCGGCATCAGCAACAAGTCAGGTAGATGAATGACTTTTGGTTATCACTGTTGATACTTATGTTTCCTGTACAAAGTGCACAGTGCCAATACATTGCTTAGATTAAGGAGTACATGTGATTCAATATTAATATACATATTAAGCATTTATTTTAACAAGTGTGTATTTTACCAATTTTCTGCAGCAGGTATATAGTGAAATACTTAAATTGTTGTTAAAGGTTTGTGCAAAAACATTGCTATTAGTAAAAAAACTTTAACAACAAAGGCAATTTAATTTTCAAAAATGCTTTTCATACATTTTTGAGAGTGAGTAGTTTTGTGTGTACAGGATATTTCTCATCTGCTGGCAAGCATATTCAAAGACCTTTACACCACAGAGGTTATTGGGAAAGACACTGTTGCTTATCTCACTAAATCACGCAGAGAAGGTGATGGCTATCATGAAAAGTACGTGGAGGAGCTACAACAGGTCTGCTCATATTTTAAAAGGGTCTTTCCTAATAAAATGTCAAAAAAAGTCTTGCAACATTATAAAACTTTGCCTCAATATCATGTCCAGGTACATTCTGAATATAACAAACGGATTCAAGATGCTAAAATGCTGGAGACACATATAACACAGGCCCGTCTGCAAGCTGCTGCCAAAGAGGAACACCATCGTACCAAAATGATGGAGGAAGTGGGTGAGGTGTACCATCAGCTGGGCCTACCCCCAGGTACATCAGAACAGTTCTGTTTATGTAAACAAACTACCTGTTTTTACTTGCCACAATCTGTTAGTTAGAAGTACTTCAAGTGTTATGTCTCCAAAGTTGAGTCAGCCTTCAAGTGGTGTGTGGACAGTGATCTTCTCAGAAGGAACGACTTGATTTGTCCACTGGACTATACAACCGTGCACACCCCTGTTGTTAAAAGGCCAAAAGGTAATTAAGCAACCCTAAAGCACTTAGAGTACATTTCATAATACTGATATTCTTAACCATCTCATTCTTTGCAGGAAAGGTCACGCCTGGCTTTGTTCAGCCAACTGTCTCGTATAACATGCACATCCGCACCGAACCGCAGGATGATGGTTATACTTTGCTCCCCCCGCCTGCACGTACGGCCGAGAGTCTGCTGGACCAATCGGAGGAGACCCTCACTCTTCCTTCCTCTGTGGAGTCCAGATCTGTCAAGGGTACTTCCACTGAGGTTTGGTCATAAACATTACTCCATTTGTCCTCTAAAGAGAGCAGCAGAATTGTCTTTGTCTTTTTTAGGACACTGATTTGAAGACCTGTACTTAATTTATAATCACAAACAATGTCTCTGAAAAGACTTGGAAATGGCTCTATGCATTTTGTTGTCATTTGTTCTTCAAAATTCACCTCAGAACCTGGGCAAGGTGCGGAAGGCCGCGCGGAAGGAGAGACCCAGTTCTCAGAGTTTGGCGGAAGACAGTGCCGCCCTGCAGAAGCACAAAGAGAAACATACGTTTTTGAGAAACCCACGCTTTCTGCTCCCTAATGCCCCACGTGGAGGAAAGTCCCTTATTATGCCAGGGGAGAGGCAGAAAAATAGGGCAAAAGACAGAGAAAAGAAAAGGTTGGACATCTGCTGAAAGTTATTTGATTTTAACGACTCTTCAAGATTAGTTTATATTGCTTAGGGTTTGCTTTTTATTAGCTAAGATACATAATGAAATTCTCAGTGCTCAGCAGATTCAATAAAATAACTCAAGAGGAGACACAAGTGATTTTTGGAGCCTATTTTTAAGGAGAAAAATCTGAGAAATGTACACAGACGCGTGACATTTGCTCATGTCATTACTGTCTAGGAGACAAAGATAGGGAAAAAATATATTTCTTATTAAATTTCATTCCAAAATGCTTAACACAAAACAAAAAAGAAAATCAAAACAATAGGGAAAGAATAATAGATTTGATTTATTATCTAATAATAGATGTAATGCGTTTAATCTTAATTAAATGCATTGTTATATATTGTTTGTTGTTTAATATTTGACCTGAAAAATAAATAGTGTAAATAAGGAAAAATAAGGGCCTTTATTGCCTCAACGCATGACTTCACTTGTAATCCCCAACGGCCTTGTGCTTTGTTTTTGTGCTGTTTGCATTACAGACAGCTTTATTTAACCATTAATGCCACAATATTTGAGCAGCTTGGGTAGGGGAAATATGATACACATGACCACTCAAGATAAAGATCACACCCTGTTTTGTGCCTTGTTATGTAAATGCTGCGCATTGTGATTATATTTTTTATCAGAATGTGAAAGCCTGAATAGCACAACATTGTCATCATGACATTGCAGACCAGTAGACGGGGTTAATCTACAATGCATATTACAAACCTTGTGGTATAATTAAAATTTCTTCAAACACACATCAGAATGCCAGGTGCTGGTAATGAGAGAGAACTGGATTACATCATTAAATCAGTTGATTTATACCATATTCTGTTTCGCTCATCTGTCCCAACCAGAATGTTAATTAAAGAGGTTGTAAAAGTTAAAATTAAGTTACAATTGTTTTTGATGAAATATAGTACGTGACACTCCAGGAAAAATCAACTTACCAGCTACCACAAGTTATACAACACAAAACAGACTGATTCTTGCTAATACCTGATGGGGCAAAACTGATTTATTCCGTTTTTTTCACTGTAGATTTAATAATCAAGCCATCTGTTTGTGATACACGGCCATTATTGAGTGAGAATAACTGTTGTTTATTTAATTGTGTATTACCATCAAGTCCATTAACCAGACACATGGATGACATTGTGTCAGGTAAAAAAATGAGATGAGATAAACAAAATATTCCAAATGTTCCCTTTTCCCCCTTTTTTCCATGTTTTTCAACACCAGTCCTGAGGCCCCTGTTCCCATCTTCATTGCAAATCCACCTGCGATCATCTTTACCGACTACAACATAGGACAAGTGTATGAGGTACGAACTCACTGATTATGTCTTACAGTTGATTTGAGTTCATTCAGTTCCTTATTGGACTTATGAAGTTATGCTTAAACTTGTAATGCGTGTAACTGATCATTTGAGGTTCTAAATTGAACTGCTTTTGAAACACTGTTGGTATAAACATTCATGAGTCTTTCCTCACAGGACAAGATTCGCTTTCTGCCTATGAAGTGAATGGTGTCTTTCCAGTTCTGTGTGTTTTCTGTTCTCAATGGTGCCGTCTGTTTCCTGTAGACTGTGGTGGAGTTAAAAAACATGACTGCGGCCAGTCGTCACGTTCGTCTGATTCCTCCAACATCACCGCATTTTTCTGTTGGTTTGGGTGAGTTTCCAAAAAGAGACTTGCCTGTTAACTTCATGAAAGCCCCATTTGTGTTGGCTTAACATATTAGTTCAAAGGTGTGTCCGCAGTAAAACTGTAAGTCTTTCACTGCTGAACTGAGGGAATGTTGTAAATAAACAATAAATAACATTCTGCGCAAAAAAATTTTAGGGTCAGATTTAAAGTTATCACAGGATTCCAAAGAATTCTGTGGAATTTCTTTATTTGCTGCAGAATTAGGAACTAGCGACATCTACTGGTGAAAATTTAAATACTCTGCTTAGATAGGCCTAACCGGTTTAAGATTTGGAATAAACCGTTTAGTGGGATACAGTTAGTCAACCAGTATGATTTTTAATGGATAATGCTGATGTCTAAGAAATCTGATGGCAGTCATTGTGCTGATATAATCATACTACAATTTAAAGCTGCAAAATAACTTTTTGGGGTTAAAAATGAACAAAATTAAGTGATCGAACAAGTACATGACAGATCAGTGTTGAACGTGATCTCCTTACCTCATCCTAATTCCCAACGGTACATTTATAATAGTAATTTAAGCTGTCAGGTCTGATTTCCCGAGAAATGTCAGTTTGCCTTTATTTGATATATAATGAAAACTATGTAAAGTAACCTGCAGTTAAGATTATACAAACATTTTTTAAATTTTATTAAAAATTTATTTTACACAATATTACCTTAATATTTACTATTTAATTGACTGCTGTTAAAATTGGAAGTGGCAATATGGTGTTATGGTTAATCTGAAAATGTCGAAGGCCAAAATCAGTAGATACAATGATTTTTGTTTCTGTCCGACCTTCATTTATATTGTTTGTTTGTGTTGTACTGTAGGTTTGTATCACAATTAATATGAGCTCAAAATAAGAAGTATAGTGTAACAGATATGTATGTATGATATGTATATGTTTCACAGGCAGGTTTCCTGGTGAGGGGGGAATTGTAGCTCCTGGCATGAGCTGTCAGTATATGGTGCGCTTTGCTCCAGACTCCCTGGCTGATTATGAGGACATTCTTGTAGTGGAGACACAGTCGCCATATCCTCTTATTATACCAGTGGAGGCTCACAGACCCCCTCCAATACTGACTCGTGAGTCAACACAAACATAAAATCTCTACTTGCTGACAGATTTAATATTAATATTCTCTAAGATTTAAGATTTAATATTCTCATCCTCCTGCATAGCTCCAAAAATGTTTTAACATGATTGCATGAAAATAAATGACTATATCTGGGCATGCCGGGCGCATTTAAATATTGTTCAGTTAAAGCATCCACCCAGATCACAATTTTAGGTTGTAAGAACGTTTCCCTGATGTTTCCATTAAGTTACAAATATTTTAAAAATGTTATTTTGAACGTTCTAAGAAGATTTAAAACGTCCAGTCTTTTAGATGTCATATAAACATTGTTGCTTGGTCATATGAGCATTATGCAAATATTTTTTTAATTCTGTAATGTTTTTAAAATGTTCCACTAACAACATTTTTCATATGCAACGTTTTAAAAGTTAGACTAGCATTACTGTAAGAACCTTTTTTATAACTTTAAGAGAACATTTTATAGAATGTTAGATAATATTCTAAGAATGTTCCGGGCTAGCCTGGCATACACAAAATGATACTTGCATTTTAGTATTACTTTATTAAATTGCAATTTCTGGGTGTCCAGTGCCTGCAGTCATAGACTGTGGTTACTGCCTGGCTGGAGGGGTGAAGTTTATAGAGATTGTATGTCGAAATGAAGGCCTGAGTTCTGGAACATTCTGCCTAATGCCTAAGAAACAATGGCCTGCCTCCAGCCTTAGGGTAAGCACGCTCAAATAAACATGATTGAATTCATATTTTGTACATTAACCCACTTCATTTTCCTCTCAGTCAGCAGTGAAGGCAGCCTATGCAGAACAGCCTCCTTTTGCCATCAGTCCTTCTGTTTTTGGTCTTCTGCCCGGACAGGCCACTGTCATTGAGGTGAGATCTTTTCACAATGAAGAACACAGACAGCTAACAATTTTAGGTTATAAGAACATTTCCCTAACAGTTGCAGAAACATTAAAAATGACGTTTTTTTCATGTGAAGGTTTGAGGAATTTTTAAAATGTCATTTAGACGTTGTATTAATGTTATTGCTTCGTTTAAAGAACATTATTCCGTAACGTTCTTAAAACATTCCACTAACAACTTAAGCACATCATTTTTTATATGATATAAAACTACTAATGTTACTGCAGGAATAAGTTTGACTTTTAGTGAACGTTTAGAGAACATAAGCCAATGTTCCGAGAACGTTCAGTGTTAGCTGGGTATGGATGTATCTGGCACAGATTAAGCATGCAAGTCTATGATTCAGTAAGTTTGGATTTGTTTCATTATCTAGGTTGTGTTTTTTCCAACTACAGCTGAGGACTGTACTCAGGATTTTACCATTGTCTGTGACAACTGCCAAGTAACAGATATTACCCTTCAAGGTAGGGAATAAATTCAGCCAAACTGAAGATACTTGTTATCTACATATACTGAAATTTAAAGGAGCAACAGTTCAGCAATGTTTTGAAAATGTAAAAAAAACATTCTTAGGTACAGGTCAGCTGGTCGCGGTTCAGCTGGTTTCAGTATCAGGTGGAGAAGATCAGCCTAGATTTGGGGAATTGTCTGATGTCACAGCTGACCGTTTTGTGCGGTTCGAATCGACCAATCCGCACTCCACCCTTCAGAAGACAGTCATCATAAAAAACAATGCGTAAGCTCCTTTAACACCTTTTTAAAAGAACACATATGTAACATTCCAACACATATGTATATAACATATACATATACATATATAATAGTTATGTACAAACAATCACTGGTATGTTTGTTCTATAACTTTACACATGTAAATCAATGTTGTGCTTATATACACTGTAGACACTTGGAGCTTCCATTCCACTGGCAAATCATGCAGCCCAACCTCCGGTCTCTGTTTCCTGGAGAAACTCCAGATCCATCCACCATCCAGCATCGTGTTGATTCAGACAGTGTGTTCAGTATCAGTCCAGCCGTGGGTATCCTGGCTCCTGCACAGGAACACGAGTTCCTGCTTACATACTCTCCGTGTGACGTATGTTCACTCACACACATGTAAAAACTCTCATGTAGAAGCAGGTGTAAATACACCTGTATTTTCACAGCTAAACACACCTGTATAACTCAACCTTTTCTCTTTCAGTTGAAAGACTATCACAGTGTCTGCCACATGGTAATCATGGATGTTCCAGATCCACCCAGAGTCACTGAGAATGGGTAAAAAGAGTGAATTGTTTGCCCTCAGCTAATAGGAAACGTTTTCACAACATAGGCTAACATCCTCTCTAATTTTCCCACAAAGTTGTTTAAGAGAAACCAAAAAACTGTTCTTGCAGTAACGTTAGTAGAACATTTTAACGTCACTGTATATATCATACCGAACATATATATCTTATCGAAAATGTTATAATTAGGTTGATAGTGGAACATTATAAAAATGTTACAGAATTAAAAAATAATGTTCTTATAACCAAGCAATAACAATAATACATTGTCTAAAAAACTAAATGTTTTGAACGTCACTATAATATTCAAAATAACATTTTAAACGTTTTTGTTACTAAATGGAAATGTTAGGTGTATGTTCTTACAAGCTTTTGTAGGTTTTCTTGAGGCGTGTAAACATTGTTGCTCTCTGGCACTATCAGAACATTTATTACTTTGTCTGAGTGTCCCAACCAGTCGAGTAAGTTTGGGCCAGGACTATGCATTATGCATTTGTTTTGTTCAGGAAAGCGGTTTCATTTCTGTTTGATGATGCAAAAAAGATACACTACATCTTAGTTGCTGTGAATTTATAGATGACTTTGAAATTCTGTGAATTTTTAGATGACATGTAGATTCTTTTAAATCTAATGTTATAATTTGCAGGATGAGCCTCGACACAGCACTGTATGCGAATGATGTGACGGTTCTAGAGCTTGAGGTGAAAGGTTCAACCGAGCCGTTTAAGATCCTTCTTGAACCATATGCGGTTTTAATACCAGGAGAGACTTTCATACACACCACAATCCACAAGAAATTTAAGGTACTGTTCTGTTCAAAGGTCAAAAATATTGAAAGGTCAGAAGCAGTAGCTCTGATATATTTTTATATATGTATGTGTGTTTTTGTGTGTCTTTCAGATGTGGAATCATAGCAAGTCAGTCATTCACTTTGAATGGGAGCGTATTGTTGACAGCCACATAGTTGAAGTAGAGCCCCCTACAGGAGATATAGGTCAGCACTTTGTAGACAATGAGATGGGTAGTTAAGGAGAAAAGTGAAAATTCTGTTTATTTACACAACCTCATGTCTTTCAAAACCACTATGATTTTAGTCATACAGTATGTTTTACCTTTGTTTACCTGAGAAATACTTATGTGTATTTCAATTCTTTGTATAAATTGATCCAAATTGGTTATCTACAGAGATGAATGAATGTTTGGACCTGGAGCTGATTCTGACCGGAGGGAAACCGGGTCATTTTACCTCAACACTGCAGTGTCACGTTCGGTACCATCCTAAACCTGTAGGACTGGCCATAGAGGCCACGTTTAAGGTCAGCTGTGTTTGAGTCCCTTTACTACTCATTTAAACCCAGTATGCTCATTTAAACCCAGTATATAATACATGTTGTGGTGTGTCTCAGGGGCCACATTGCACAGTGAATGTACCCAGTCTGGACTTTGGTTTGCTTAAGAAGGGAGATGAGAGCATCTCTACCATCCATATCACCAACAACAGCCTGCTAGATGCCCACTGGAGCCTAGAGGAACTGCCCAGCACTCAGCTGCTCATCAAGGGACTGGTACTGTTTATGTCCTCAAAATGAGGTTTAGGGCTTTACTGCAGCCAGTTTAAGGACAAACAGAGGATGTACTTTATTACTAAGATTTTTAAAATGTACTATTTAGATTTTGCCATAACAAATAATTATTTGTTATTCGTTATAATTATTTTTGCTGGTGTTACCTGTAGTCAGGTTGATTCAGTTATTTTAGAAAAACTTTATTTAAAAAAACTTAAAAATATTTAAAATATTATACTTATAATATAATATAATACTTAAAATATTATAACTTAAAGCCGCCATCTGCAACTATTTTGGGTTAAAAATGAACAAATAGCAGTTATTAAGCAAGTACATGACTATGTGTAATAATAAAAGAAGTATTAGTGTGTATTTCTGCTTATTTATGTTCAGGTGGATATAAAGCCAAGTACAGGTGTTCTGCCTCCGCTGGGGTCCTGCAGTGTGGACATAGTCCTCAGAGCTCTGTCCTGTCAGAGCTTTGAGTCTGTCCTACAGCTAACTGTGCTGAATGGGACAGGCTGGTGAGGAAATCTGACAATCGTTAGTTCTTACCCTTAGAAAACACGAGGAACAACAAAATGACACTTAAAGAAAAGCTGTTATTGCTGTCACATACTGGATGTGTTTGTCTTCAGTCACCTCTCTTTACGGGCGGACGTCCAGTCACCTCAGGTTTGTTTACTGGACTGTGAACTGGTGTTGGCTGATCTGTATGTAGGAGTCCCGCAGAAGGGCAGCGTGACCATGTTTAACCAAACACTGCTGCCAGCCCACTTTACCTGGAGCAAGGTGAGACCGTGACAGAGCCCCATGGGTCCACAAGCCCAGCTAATGTAACGTTCACTAATGTTCTGTAAAAAATCTCACAGTTACCAAAAATGTTCTTGCAGTAACCTTAGTAGAAAGTTATATAATCATATATATTAAAAATGTCATTTTTAAGTTGTTCATGGAACACACGATTACAGAATTAAAACATATTTGAATATTGTTCTCATAACCAAGCAATAAAGTTCATAAAACGTCCAAAAACGTGGACGCTAGAACTTGCAAAATAACATTTTTAAAGTCTTTTGTAACTTCATGGAAACGTTACGGAAACATTCTTACAAGATAAAGTTGGGAAGGAGCTTGGTTCATCTTACATGATCTTCTCAGTGAAAGATTTGGACTGGATGATGTCACACTCAGGTTCTTTTCTCACTCTCAGCTCCGAGGTGTACAAGCTCATCTGTGCTCCGCAACCTTCAGCCCATCTTCAGGCACTCTGGAGCCCAATGGCAAAACAGAAATCTCTGTATCATTTACTGCTCACACCGTTGTATGTACTAAAATCACCTCTAGCTTTTTGCAAACTACACTATTTAATGCCATGTCGTACTGTAAATTACTGCAAATATGCCTTAATGATTTTCAGGAGGAGCTGACTGAAGTGGCTGCAGTTTGTGAAGTGAAGGGAATGAAGAGTCCATTAGTACTGAGCTTGTTCTCCAAGGCCAAGTCTCTGACTGTCTCCTACTCACTGCCTCAGACTCACTGGTAAGGCCACATTTACCTCATTTTACCTCAGATCTACACAAACTTTTTTTAGACATTTTTATTAGTATTGTTTTTAAACAGTCATTTGTAAT
Source organism: Botia almorhae (assembly GCA_036877575.1). NCBI lineage: Eukaryota > Metazoa > Chordata > Actinopteri > Cypriniformes > Botiidae > Botia > Botia almorhae. Next base: position 41,897 of record JAZGTJ010000869.1, on the reverse strand, counting down.
CTGTTTATTGTTATTTATTGTTACTGTTCAGTGTTCAGTCAAATGATGCTGACCATCAGCCAATCACGCTGGACTTTAGCGAACAAGAGTCAGTGCTCATTGGCCAATCTGTTAAACGACAGCTGCTGATAACTAATCATACAGCTATTACCGCCCCTTTCACTATGGAGGCGGAGTACTTTACAGGAGGGTCGACACAATCGCCCGAAAACTTGCAAAGGTACATACAGTATTGTAGCTTAATTTAGCCTGATTTTTACATTTATGAAATATGTTATGAATCTATATAAAGACCATTGATCCTGTATTGTAGGGGCTCAGTTCCTCTCCATTCTACTCAAGCCAAAAAAATTCTGCAGAAAGCCTATGAGGGTAGGTGCAACCCAGCTAACAGGGAACGCTCTCAGAACGTTGGCTAACATTCTTCAAAAAGTTCTCCCATATTATCAAGAAACATTCTTTCAGTAGTAGAACTTTATTATATATTATATATCAAAACATTATTCTTATGTTGTTAGTGGAACGGCTTAAAACCAATACCGGACATTTTGAATGTTCCTACAACTTTCAAAAACACGTTTTTTACATTTTTGTAACGTAATGGAAACGTTAGGAAAATGTTCTTTAGCTGGGAACCTGTTCCTTGATGTTCCTCAATATCAGAGAAGTAAAACAAGGATCTTCTTTTTCTTGTACCTACAGAATTTGTACATTGTCAGCTTGCTCATGGACGAGGCGCAGCATTTTTTGTTGAACCAAACAGTGGAATTCTTGGTCCATTTGAGAGTCTGACTGTCACCATCACTGCTTTCACAAATATGTGGGGTGACTATCTGGACAATCTCATATGTAAAGTATGTCACAATACATTGCAAGTCATTTCTCAGATCAAACATGCCTTCAGATGAGTTGTTTGTGTTTTCTGGGATAAGCGGTGATCACATGAGTTTTTGTGCAGGTTGGTGATCTGGATCCAACCTCCATTCCTATCCAGATGTCGGTGAGAGGCTGTCCTATTTACTTTCAGATGATCGGACCACAGCCTGACGATCAGAACCGGGGTCCCATTATAAGGTCAGTGTCTCCAGAGGACACATCTGCCTGGCTTTCTTAATATCTTGGACGTGCTTAATATTTCTCCAGTCTGGCAGAATAGCAGTTCTGAGGGAAAAAAAACGCTCTGTGGCTTTTCTGATTGACCTTCACAGGTTTGGAAGCCATGTTTCTGGAGGAGACACTGTGTCCCGTTCTTTACGGCTGATTAACACCAGCCCATATGGTGAGCTGAGCACCACGCATAACTAACTTACAAGAGCACCTAACAAATGCTTCTAATGCAGTGCCCTCAATAACTATTTACTGAAACTGAAACCGCCATTACACACACACACACAATATGCACCCAAAATGTTTTTCTAGCAAAATGTACATTTTTAATTGTAAATGCATTTATAGAAATTACAGAATATAAAAATGTGGCTTTTTCTAGACCATTTCTTATAACTCCGTTTGTTTTAATCATTATGCTTTTAACATGCTTTTAAAGGACTAGTTCAAAAATGAAAGTCTATCTTAATTTGCTCACTCTCGTGTTGTTAAAACACAATTAAACATACACAAAAGCAGATCATTGAATGAATATCAGGTTGGGTGATTCGATTTGATTCAATGCAATGGCAGTACAGTATGATTCATACTGTATCAGGAGTGTTTAATAATTAAAAACATTTAATAACATGATCATTTTAATAATGCTATAAGTGTGACTTTTTGGGGCCACTATATACAGCAGTTTTCTTGTAAGGCACCCTTTTGAACCTGTCATATATAAAATACTGTAAGTGGCACATTACTATCAGATATCCGCATGGACTGGGTGACCTACAACCTGGAGGCTGGAGACAGTAAGCTGATAGATCTGCTGGTTACGTGTGGTGATCCCTTTCCTCTGAAGAATGCTGATGGAAATGAGGTTGTTGGAGGACTGGACTCAGGTGCCATATTCCCGCCCACATGGGATAAGAGCCACACCCCCAGCAGAGAAGACACAAGCTCATCCATCATGACCAAATCTGTGAGTCATAACCAGTCATAACCAATCAGATCAGTGGAAACAAAGGAGTGCACCAGGAATATTGAGATTGACCTTCTATTACATCCAGCTCTGCAGTCTCAGAAGCTTTTCACTTCTGTTTTAAAGGATCGTTTTGAAGGAAATGAGGAAGAATGTGATGAAGAGGAGGAAAGTGGAGCTCCTGGGTCTCCAGTAAAGAAGCTGTTCACAGTGTTTCTTAAGCCTCATGAAGGGAACATCTCCGATTACCCATACTGCATCACTCCACAGCAGACAGTAGGTTCACAGGAATAGCAGTATATTGGGTCTCTTTAGAGGGTCTGTTTGACATTTTTTTGCATTTCTGGATAGACAATATCAATGATTATCAAATCAGATTAAAAAACACATTTAATGTGCTTCAATACAGGTCGTTCCAGCAGGGGGCAGCAGCACTATACATTTGTCTTTCACGCCTCTGATCCTGTCATGCTCAACCAATCAGAAATGTTTCGGTTATGCTCTAGGTTTCATGAGCTTGGACTCCAAGGTATGTTAGACCCCATTACCTGACCTTGATTTGTGATCTTAAACAAAAGGTTCAAATCCATAAGTTTTACATTAAAGATAATGTCTGTTTTTTATCTCTGGTAGGTGGCATCATCGATTCCAGGCAAAGTAGAAAGAGCTCAAGGCTATGATCTAGAGCCATTGAGGTTGGACATGCAGGCTTATGTTAAACCAGCCATGTGAGTTACAGTACTGACTTAATACAGTATCAGACTTATGATTTTTATCTGGTGGATGACAGAACATCCGCTTGTCCTTTATTCACATTTTCTTCAAACAATATAAAAAATCTAGTTTTCATAAAGCATTATCTACACTTATATCACATGCAAGTAAATGAATATATAATACAACTTTTTGCAATGTCTATTTAGTGCAACAACAATGTAGTGTCTATAAATTATCTTAATTCTTAGTTTTCTCAGCAAATATTTAAATGTGTGATTACTGTGAATAATTTGGTTACGTTTTCTGTATATCATATAATGAACTTAATTAAACATTTTAATAAATTAAAATTGATTAAAAGCCATATTGTTTTCAAACAACCTGTTGTTATCCACAGTATGAATAACTGATACAGTAAATGTGTGTGTAGTTTGTCAGTGCAGATGGAAGAAGATACAGACATTCTTGAATTCTTTGCAGCAGCCAGTGATACATTAGATAAAGAATCACACAAACAGGTGCAGTTGAAGCAAAATATGTTTTCAAAATAAAAATCTAAAAAATTTAGGAAAGATATAAGAGTGCGTAAGAGGTCCACCATCTTGACTTTCCCTTTTTGTGCCGTAGAAGGAATCCAGGATAACTCAAAAGTTCCTGTTGAAGAACAACACAGAGATGACCTTGAGTTTCAGGCTGACCACAAATCCTCCATTCTCAGTTCTTCAGCCCTGTCAGAACATTAAACTGATCAGCAGCTCACCCTCTCACAGACACACACACGGGCTGTCAGGGCCTGGAGATGAGCAGACATCACTTCTGCTGCAGCCCAGACACACCTTGCAGGTCTGTGCATGCATGTAAATATCATGAGCTCTTTAAACATTGTTCATTTTGTGTGATCTGTATTTGCAGGTGCTTAAGTGAAGTAGTCTGATGATCTTTGTGATCTGCAGGTTAAGGTGGCTTTCCACAATTCAGCTTCTCTTCTGAACTGTCTGACTGAACCATGTGAGGAATCAGATGCCCAGCACTCAGCTGCTCTCCTGGGCAAAGATGCTGGAGAAAGAAAACTACAGTTTCAAGAGAGTCTGACCATACAGTACAGCAATAACAGTGTGCAGGTCCGAATATCCTCAGGTTCAATTGTACTTGGTCTTAATTTATTTCTTATTAATTTTTCAATTCTTTTTAATTTATTTCTTTTGTAATTTTTTTTTACATGAGTAAAATCGAATTAATGTCTAGGTTGTCTTTCGGTTAAATGTGATAACAAATCTTGCACATTATAAAACGTTCTGTGTAATACCTTTTTTCAAAATATGTGAAAAATAAATTGAGTCATATTATAGGATATTAAATACGTACAACAGTTTTTCAAATGTGGCAGCAGCTGTTATGTCAGTGCTAATAATCTCATGTTAAACACAGTAAGTCTGTATTCTGTTTGTATCTACATAATGACTAGTGCTGTGTGTTTCAGACAGTACCTCTTTGTGCTCACCTGGCATTACCCACACTGCAACTTTCCAGTGACATTGTGGATTTTGGCACCTGCTATGTTGGACAGACAAACATCAAAGAGGTGTACCTTTATAACAGAGGTGGATCCAGTAGCTACTGGACTGCCTTTGCAGGTACAAAAACAGTACTTTAGTATATACTAACAGTATCATTAGTACAGTTATTAAAAGTCACTTATTTTAGTCTTATTAGGACTTTTCTGATAGCTGAACCAGCAGCAATAGACTTCTAAGAAATATATGGGACGATTCAGCATACAAATGACATTGACAAACATACAGATGAAACAATAACACCTTGTACCCTTAATCCTTAGGGTATATAGTTGAGCTGGTGTTTTGTTGTGTGTGTAGATGCTGAGGATGGCAATGGGGTGTTCAGGGTGAGTCCAGACTCCGGTGTGTTGAAACCTCTTGATGATCCACCGTCCTGCAGACAGCTGCTGCAAATCAACTTTACAGCCAGGTACAATCCACCTACAGTACTTGCAGCCACTTATTTACGTTGCAGATAAAATTTAATTCAGGCAATATGTATCGAATACAGAATTAAACTATATAGTATAATTACAATGTTGAACGAATGTGGTAAAATTAGAGTTCATGGTTCAGAAATAGTGTGTAACCGCATTTATCAAAGCAATTGCTTGTATATTGTTTAGAATTATACATATATAATATACTTTATACTTAAACCCCATTACTGTTATGTTTATGCATTAAATCAATAGTATACTAAACGTATTTTCCCCATAGTGATCAGAAGGACTTCCACACAATTGTCACAGTGCAGGGAGTTCTCGGAGAAAACCCGCTTGTTCTTAAGGTGTGTGGAAGAGGATCATTTGATGAGAGTTTTGCATCTCTCATACCCAACATCTGTCAAAATAACATTGACGTTGCTCCACAGATGAGAGCAAAGACTTTAAACTTTTAAACTATATAGATATATAAATCAAAATTATTTGTTTGTTTACTTTATATTTGATTACTTTAAGCACTTTTTTATCAATGTAAGAAATACCAACAAATTGGACAAAGGTTTTAAATAATCAGCAGTGGATGTTTGCAAAAACAAAGATCAAAGGTTGCAGTTAAACAGTGATTTTATTTTTTGTCATTTTCGTAACCAGTTATTTTTATTAAAATGTATAACCACCTGAAGTGTATTACAAATCTATGTGTAAATGTAATTTGGTTATTAAATATTGTTCCTATAATTTTGAAAGCTTTTCTTTTCCAGTGTCCATATAGAACACTAGATTTAATTGTGTTGCAAATCAAAGAACACAAATAAAATACACCTTAGATAAAATATGTTTTACGTATCCTTATTGCTCCTACAGACACAGTCATGTCTATTTCAAAGATCTGTTATCATTACAGCGGAAATACAAGGAACTTCAGACAGCTATGGCTGTCCTAGAGTTCACAGTTCACAAATTAAAAACGACATCCATTAGTATTTGGTCACTGAAGTTTTTAAATATTTGCATGTATAAACAAGCCATAAATGTTACTTTTGTTGGAAACTGAGAGCAAATGTATCCTCTTAGTATACTAATATTTTTATGTTGTATTGCATTATTAGAACACTTAAGTTTAGAGATAAGATAAAGATAAGTTTTTGCAGCTGACAGAGTTGTGAAAATAATATGCGTTGATAATCAAAGGTCCCAGTTGCGCCCGGCCGATTGCTGTTCGTAAACTATAAACTATAACAGATGTCCGGACAAAATCTGTACTCTGTGCATTTGTACACATTTGAAAACATGAAGACGAAAGGACAGAAGCAACGGGTACACAATATTGATCATATAATCACAGACGAATAACAAGATAAGATATTTGAAGTACGCATTTCTAATGACTACATTTCTGATGACGTTTCCCTGTGTATCTTGCTTCTGTGAGCATCCTACATGTCATTGGATGAGACGTTCTGACGGCACTGCATGGATTTGTGGGAAATGAAGTACAGATACGGTTAAACGCAACTTGATTTCTCTCTCTAATTCCATCCCTCAGATTTATACATAACAGTAATAAAAATGCAAAAACTGGGTCGTTTATAAGTGTCTATTTAAAGATCTGATCCAGATTTAATATATTATGTTTTTAATGCTTTAATTTATATGTTTATTTACCTTTGTATATCATTGTTATTGTACTACATTCGGGGCATGAATGTTTCCCTACTAGTGTATGTACTTACGCATTCTGCAATGAAACCATACAACTTTTACAACCTTTTTTGTTTATGTACTTAGAGAAGTCAAACATAAATGGTAGGTTGCAGAGTATGATTGAAAAAAGTAATACTCAATTGGAATTACACCTGTTAAGCCCACAAATAAAAATAAATACAGTATAAATAAAGTTAGCTTTTTATTCGGCACCTTTTGACTTGAAATCTTTAATAATACTTCAACTACAGAAAAGATGCATTTATTAAATAAAAAAGAAACTTCCAACGGATTATATTATGGGAAATATGTTAAACTGGTAAATATAACAAGCCCTTAGATCCATAATATTTGTCGGTGTATGTGTGGCCACACTCAGTCGAGGGCGCCAGAGTGTCACGGAGGCCGACGGTCTCTCCCCAGCACGCGCGTCATCGCTTCCTGAGGCCAGCGCTGTTGGTGACCTCAGAGTCGCTCCTCCGTGGAAAAACTCGCCGACCGTCAGTGCTTTCGGAGAGGAAACTTTCTTCTCCTCACGGCGCGCAGTCGACGAGGTTCGCGGTTTTTCCAAGCACGCACCGCTCTGATCCGGATTACTACCATTTGCGACTCCAGCAAACATCATCTGCAAAGCTTTATCGGAAGGTGGATTTGTGCTGTTCTCCCAATTTGCGCGTGACAACTGTATTCAAGCGCTCGCGGCTTCCGGATCTATTTCTCTTCTTCTCGCGCAAGAGCGCAGTTTGCGGATTTCTCACCTTAACGACGTTTTGATTCACACGTTTCTTTTTCCTGAAGTGCAAACCCGAGCATGAAGACACGCACGGAAGGTGAGTTCTGGAATAATAATGACCAACACGCACATTAACTGTTATGCGCTATACTGTAAAATTAGCTGTACCAGATGAAATACAAATCTCCATTGTGTTTGTTGCATCTGATTACCTCATATCCAAAAACACAGACTTAGTTTGAGATAAGAGCGACGGTCTTTTGTTTTTGTCGAACTTGTCATTGAAGTAACAGCTTTATATAAATGTAGAATGACATACTGGTGTGAGTAAAAATACTTGTGTATGCAGAGTTTACTAAAATTATGGAATGTATTTATACGTGCCCATGTGTTTCAGCATAACTTTCTCCTTTAATATGTGTATCTATAGTGTGTATATTGTTATATTATTGCTAATATAATTGTAGATAAATAGGACATACACATTTATTTATATAAATATGAGGACAGTGCCTGCGTGATACTGTCAATAATTAAGGTAGGCAGACAGCCACTAAAATATAAAGACTGCAGTTGTAAATTACATCAGTAAAACTTTAGCCACAAGTTCCCTAAATCCTCACCCCACAGCACATACATTAACAAGAAGAGTGATTCATCTTCTTTAAAAAGGAATGGTTGTAAATTGTCACAATTTACTTACCCTGATGCTTCTCCAAAGCTGTACCTTATAAGGAACACAAAAGCTGTTATGCACAATGTTGGAACCTGACAGCCTCAGTGCCTTATTCACCTTCTGTTGAACAGAAAAAGGAAAAAATACACAAGTTGAGAACAACATGAGGGGAAGAAAATTGTGTTTTATTTATAAAATGATTAGTGTAAGGTTGCTACACTTTGTTCGAAAGCTGGTGTAGCTGGTGTGATTTTGCCTCATAAAGACTGTTAATGGAACAATGGCAAGTGGAGTGTAGGAGCTTTAATATTGTGATTGTCTAGTTATCCAGTGTATTATCTTCATCTGTGTGGTCAAAAATATTCTTTCTTGAGTAACTCATTTAGAAATGTTGCACTTGACTATGAAATAGTTCATGTCTACCTCCACCATTGTCAGGTTGTTACATATAGGCTGGTCTTGATTGATGTTTGGCTGCAGTTTGTACAGGTCTGTCTTCAGCCAAGCCCACTTCTATAAATATATGTCAGCAAATATATGTACTTTGTACCTCCAACAGCCTAAATGAATCATTAGACTCATATTCTTTGTTATGTTATACAGTTACATGCACGTAGCCGTATTAACATAACCGTATCAGCTATAGATAATGGTGTCATTCTTTTGGCCAAAGTATGTTGGCAACTCACTGCCCAAGCAAGATGAATGGCAAACCTGAAGCTGAGCATGGCAGCTGTAATGTGTTAACCGCAAAACAACTCATAGGCTGATAACAATGCAGGAGATGAATGCTAGCCAGGGCCTAAGCGTAAAGACGGTTATGGTGGTCTGGTTAGGCTAGTAGTTAGCTGGTCTGGTTAGCTAGCAGATTTTTATTTGCCCTGACAACACAACAATCAGTTTTAGTGTTTAGTTTTCTTCACCATGTTTTAAATGCAGTAATAGGTACAATTAACAGGAAACCAAAGTATAAGTTTAAGATTGGGCAAGTAACAGTTTAGTTAACTGGCCCAGATCCCTCTCACACTGGCCGCGGGCCACCAGACATGCTTTTTGTTGAGCTAAGCCAGCACATGTTTGAAGAAAATGTGGATTTTGGATCAGATGTGATCTAATGAGTCACCAGACTTTTAAAGTCAGATTAATTTATGTCTGCTGTGGTTAAAAACATCTGACAGACTATTGAAATCATTTCACCTTCCCAGTAATGACGGGAAAAACGTAACATGAGTAATCGGGTCGTTTGATCATTAACCCCCTAAAGATTTAGGTATTCAGAATATGTGATTACACAGAGTCCTCATTGCTGTTCATGTCCAATGAAAGATCCAGGTTCCTCTTCAGAGCCTACAGGAGGATTTTGAGGTTCACACTGACTTATATTTGGGGAATCCCTAAAATAATATTTTGGGAGAGGGGTGGACGTCCATGACAAATAACCGTGTCAGGTTAGGATGTCAGGGAAATGTGGGATTTTATACTGTTCCCTTACAGAACATCTGTTTTGTGGCCTTAAGTCAAAGCTATGGCTTGTCCACCACACGTCTTCATAATGGATTGTTAATTGTAGGTCTAATTTTAGCACCAGCTGTCTCGGACACAGAGGAAAACACAGTGATCTTATCCATGACATCAAAGTGTCTACATTTGGGTTACGATTTTCCAGTTGACAATGGAAGAACTGGTCCATTATCTATAGTGTGTTCACCACAGATACCATTCAGTTGTGTGTTAATTAGAAATTGTTTTTTTGGATAATGATAACAGAAGTTACAATCGAGGGGTTCTTATCCGTCTTAATCCATTTCAGCACTTTGGTACTTTCCTGTTTTAATGAGTCAAAATTAGTGCAGGCTGAAGTGCGGGTTTGTTGTCCCTATTATAAAACGTGCCAACAGTGAATACAATGTCAGGCTTCTGTTAATGAAAGATCAACAAATAGGGGATACGTACATTAGCATCAAAATGTTTATAATTCCTGTATTTGGACTATTATTAATGTAGTAAATAAGCAGACTTGATATGCAGAGGTGGTTTGTGAGTCCTAAATAAAACAAGATTTTTACAGCTTGTGACAGGTTCCTGTCTATACAAAATGCACCGTCTGTTCTCGATGGTTGCCTGGCTGTTGCTATGTCATTGCTTTGGTGTTTAAAGGGGTTGCTAAGACATTGCTATTTGGTTGCTAAAGTGTTTTTAATGTTGCTAGGGTGTTCTGGGTCATTACCGTCTCAGGTCAAACAAGCCCAACCCAAAGACTGTGTTGTGTTCCGATATGACTTGAGAGGTTCTATTAATTTTAAGCTTATAGGGTTTTGTTTTATTGCAGCTGAATCGCTTGTAAGAGTTTTCTTTTATCAACTTGAATGTTTCCGGTTGTACGAGGTTTTTGTTCAGGGTATCATTTGTTAAGCGCTGTTTAATCTAACAACAGTTATTGTTTCTGGATGTTCTGTGTGGCTTGTGGAACCGTTATTGATGTGAAGCGAGAAACCACTTGCAAAGGAAGTGTCAGTTAAAAGTGATGTGTGTGTGTGTCAGAACCTCTCTTAACCTGTCATGACCAGTGAAAATTCGAGAACATAAAGTGGTTTAACTGCAGGCAGAGTTACAAGTAATAATTGAAATTCCACTGACGTTCAAAACAGATTTCTGCTGTTGTAATGTTTCGGCTGCCCTGGAGACATCTGCTACCCTATATATTAACATAAACGAGCGGGAAAACAAAGAAATTGTGTACATGCGCGTGGGTTTGAGAGCGAATCACGGTGTACAGTAAAAACAGCATATTATTGCGCAGATGGTGCTCGCTTGTTTTCAAAAATAAGCACATTCTGGGAAAACAATCAATGGTGGCCGTAAGAAAACAATTCCATCAAGATGTTTTGTTGTAAGATGAGTGAAAAAAACTGGCATAGAAGCTGCGCCTAAAGTGACATTTAGGTTTGTAAATGCAGATCGTTAAAAGCTACGCAGAGGTGGCATACATGTATTGACATAGCATTTATGGTACAATTGCATAAATATTGTAAGGAGGTTAATGTTTTAAATTAAATATTAGAAATGATCATTTTAAATGGGGCTTAACAATATTGAGAAAAATGTGATGTGCCATAACTTGCTAAATAATGCAGTATGCATTGTGCAAGTTTATAAAATCTAAAAAAAATTAGATCCAGAAAAAATCTAAAAAATTAAATTCTATTAAAGACGGAATATTATATAACCAACATACATGTTTCGCATTCTTTCTGGGACACATGTTATATAAACACATATTCCAATTAACATTTTCATGCCAGCCTCTCTGCATCGACATAAAATCGACTATGCATGACATTTTGAAGTGTTAAAATCATTTCGTTATTGTAAACCGTGGCGATATGCATATTGCAATATGCACATTTGCGATACTTTGATAATTGTGATATATGTTGGAGCCCTGCCTTTCATTATGAAACAAAACTATGAAATATGCCGTGTTTCATTTACACAGAACCATTGCAGCCTCAGATGCACTCAGAACACAGGAGAGCCGAGTCAGAGCAGCCTCTGTGCTTTCTGTTAGGGTCCTTTATTACCCCTAACAAATACGAACTTGATGTATGTATTTATGTATCTTTGCCTATAGTAAATCACATTGTTCTTTTGGCCGAATAACAGTTATTCTGTTGCTTTGAACTCTTCTTATGTCTGGGATTTGTGTGCCCTGCAGAGATCTTTCCAGATCAAGGTGTGTATATTGGCAAAGAATCCATATTGCAGAAAATGGATTGTCTGCTAGGGGACCGTGCACACCGGTGTGTGTTTGCACCAATGGTGTGTGTGTGCAGGATGGTGGGTGCACCTCATCCGTGAAAAAAACAATGCTGAAAAGTAGATTAGGAGCTCAGGGTGTGAGATTGGCTTGCAGTTAAGTACGACTCTTCTCTGTGGTCCCGTGGAAGAATTGGATTTGGTGAAGCAGATGCTTCGTCATTTCCCAGAAGAGGGGCCGTCACAGCCTGTGAGTCACCTAGCTGCTGACAAAAGGGGAGGCTTTTGCTAATCACTGGGAACTGACCTTTTGGGTTTCCTATTTGCAGAAACAACCGTTCTAAACGGATCGTAAAAGTGATGTTACTTTTTAGTTTTTATAAGTGCCTAATCAACTGCATTGTGAGTCAAGCCCGTTTGTTCTTGGTCGCCCACACGGTTTGCTTTGGAGTTTAATTTGCTGTTTTTGTTTTTTGCTTATGTTTCAATAAATGCGACACAGTTAAGTGACATCATGCTTTAACAAAGAAAGCTGTTGTCAGGAATTCCGCGTTAATGTTTGACACAGACCTAAGTTGCTCAGAGCTGCTTAGCATTTGAAAGCTCAGCGGCCACTTATCAGGACACATAAGGGCCACAAATCTGTTTTTTATAATAAACCGAGTATGAGCAATTTTGCTCTTAAGTTCAGTATTTGTTGCTCAACAGTATTATGTCATTATAGTTCCTTTTGCTTCCAACACACAATGTGTTAATATATAACATAACCAAGCAGTAATGTCAATTGTTTAAAATTCTTTATTACATCTCATCTACTTTGAATATGTTCTTTCATTAAAACTGGTACAAACCAAAACATATTCTATTATTTGTAAAATCGATGCAGATATAGCTGCTTCACATTATATACCACCCGAGGTAATAAATCAAACCATCGTACATCATTCCGATCTAGTAAACCATTCTGATCGGATCAGCCATTTTTAACACCATTGTATAGGAGCTAATATAACCACACCTGTGACCACACATTATTTGAAAACTTCGCCAAATTATGACATTGCTTGACAACCATAAACAACCTGCAGTTACACAAGTCATTAAAACATGTCAAAAACCAAAACACTCACATTATAATCATCACAGCTGTCTAGATTGTTTACTGTCACATGGCATATACCATCATACAGCCCAATTCTACTGCCTGTTAAAAAACAGGGAAGGAGATTTTTGTGCAGAAACATTTTTGTTACACCGGTTAAAAGTCTCCTTACAACCAGCACTAGTTCTTTGATGGTTTGGTGTGTCCATCCCCTTTCACTTGCCATATTAATAACGTCACAAAGGAAACAGGCTGTGCTGCTCCTAACCCCTGTAGCATTACAAATAGATGCAGCTTTGCATTTGTGCCGCTCATGTGTTCAATTAAAGTCACTGAAGTTTTTCTGCTCAACACTGTGAAATGGGGAAATATTTTCCATGAGTCATTAGGAACTACAGCTGGTCCTCAGATTCCACAGAAAAGAGGGAAAAACTGTGAAATCCACCTCACCTTGACTTGACTTCATTTATGATGTAATATTCTGGAGAGAATGGACCATGAAGCCTGGCCCACGTTCCTGCCAAATGTCCATCCTTGAAGGTAACAGCGAAAGATGTTTTGAATAGTTTCCTGACGCTATTACAGTAATGATGGTGCAAAACTGAACAAATTTAAAGTGGCAGTTTACATAAAACTGGAAATTGTTCCATCGTTTACTCTCACTCTCGTGTCATTTCAAAGCTTTTCTTCTGTGGAACACAAAGATATTTTAAGAAATTAATTCTCAGTGGTTTTGCGTCCATACAGTGGAAGTCATTGGGTGCCACTGTTGTTTGGTTACCAACGTACCTCAGTGTCTTCAAAGTCATACAGGTTTGGAATGACAGAGGCAGGTAAATGATGGAAGAATTTTAAATTTTGTGTGAACTATCCCTTTAACTACATTAACAAATGTGTTGGTTTCTCTGCATACCCTTTCAACCAAATTCCAGTAGTTTGGCTTTTTACTACATAGTTTGGCGTTAAGCATGCGTGACATGAATAGCAGTTTGTGCGGAGGGTGTACGGTAAAGCGGGCCTGACTCGTGCTGTGTGCTGTGACCGAGCAGATGGGCTGCAGGGCTGGCGGTTGGTGCCAGACGCGAGGAGGGCAGAGAGGTTTAGCGAGATGCTTGCCGCCATGTTGGAGAGCCACCTGCTTTCTGGCAGCACGTCAGTCCCTCAGCGCTTAAACACGTTAGTGGCAGCCGCAAGGTCAATGCGTCTGCCTGCGTTCCTTTTAAATGAATTTTAAGGTGCCATCTCAGCTAACAATTTTGGGTTGTAAGAACATTTCCTAACGTTTTCATTAGCAACCAAAATGTTAAAAATGTCATTTTTAAAGTTCTTGGAATGATCAACATATCTATTTTTCAGATTTTTATTAATGTTGTTGCTGCGTTATAAGAACGTTATTCAAATGTTCTGTAACGTTTTTAAAACATTCAACTAACAACTTAATAATAAGGTTTTTTGATATATGATATACTGTAAAAAACAGTTCCGTTAACGTTACTGCAAGAACTTTTTTGATAACTTTGAAATAGTTTAGCCAACATTCTGAGAATGTTCTCTGTTAGCTGGGAAGTTGGAGATGTAACAGTGCATATCATTCAGGTTTTAAAAGTATTGTATTTCACGTAATGCAATGCTTTTGCTTTGAAAGAATAAGACCGTAAATGCTTTCAGATGTTGGTGACTTATTCATCTTTATTAGTAAAGATGATGTAGCTGTGTGTTTGTCCAACAATACTAATTTACTTGTTTTCTGGTTTAAAGCATGTTTTTCATAAACACCCTTTTTCTGCAGAAATGTCACATTTTGTTAAGTAAATAAATGCATGTGTCATTTGTGTTTTATTATCGTTTGACGTTGTGTTCCTGTAAGCTCTACTGGATGAGCGTAGCATTTGCTGCGCAAAAGATTGTGGGTTTGATTCCCAGGGAACACGCAGACCAATCAAATGCCAGCAAATCAAATGCTTGAATCCTGCGCTTTGGATTAAAGCATCTGACAAATGCATATATGTTAAAAAAAAGAAGCTGTTATGATCAATCAAGTACAAATGAAGTGGCAAGACAAACCAAGAGTCTGAAATTGCAGTACTTGTTTATTTGTGGTGATCTTCGCAGTCTTCTCTCAAGCGCTGTGGCCCACATGCTGTCACAAAGCTCTCATGGGATGTTGTGACCGGGTTTATGTGCCGATAGCTGTGGTGGCATTTACTCTCTCTGTCGCTCGGCCTGCCCCTGTGCGCTGAGCATACGCCTTGGCCCGCGTGCTGGAAACTTACAGCAAACTCTTTTGTGTTGCCGTCAGGAGCCCGGGACATTTTTCTGCGCTGACTGTTTCTGCAGAAACTCAGGGAGATGCGAGCTTTAGAAAGGGAAAAAGAAAGAGTGAAAAAAGCCGTTTGAATGAGGCTTAGAGACAAAAAAGATGCTTTAAGACATGCCAGGGAGAGGGGGTGTGTCTGAGTTTAGATTCCCACTGAGCAAAAATCCAGTAGTAACTGGTTACTGTGTGCATCATCTTGAAGGAATGACTGTGAAGCAATTATCTCTTTCAACACTCGTCTTTTCATCTTTGCACTATTAAAAGAGTCTATTGAGATTTTATAATTAAGCGTGTAGGGTTCAAAGTTCACCCTGAATTCACCGCATGCTGTATGCTGCAGTTTAGTGTTCGTAAGTTCAGTCAAGGCCACGACTTTAGTTTCGTTTTGCTTGTTTTGGTTAAAATGCAAGACGACTTAAGCAGTTGTTTTTCTTCCAGCCATTGTCTTTGAATAAACGGATGGATCAGTGAGATATGGGCGGTTGTCACTGAAGGACAAAATAACGATATAATACAAGATGTATTTGTAAAATTGACTAATTCGTTTAATTGACAATTAGATTGAAAGTTTATGTAAGGAAAATGTGGGTGGTGCTTCCTGCTGGTAGTGCTGCTTGTTTTTACTATGCTAAGATGGTGTGTGACTGTGTGTTTTCACCTATTGTATTGATGACCAGGCTTCTCTCCAACAAGCTGCATGATTTGTTGTTTACCAGAAAGAGAAAACTGACCATTCAAGGAGACAGTTTACGTTAATGGCCCTTGTAGCGTCCACGAAGATTGCAACACGTGCCTTGCAGCACATTGTGCACCAAATCGAGCTTGTTTAGCTAGAAGCATTTGCGTTCATTTAGTCCAGTAGAGTATGTTATGTTAAGTTTAGGGGTTTGTTAATATTCCTGACCTTAATTATGAGCAATAGGGACAATATTTGTATAATTTAAACCAACTTGGGGTTTTTAATAATATAGCACGGCACCCCGGACAAAAGCGTATGTCAATGGCTTGTTATTCCCTTTTTACCTCAGCGGCTTTTGAAACGACATCCCTTCAGCTTCAGTATTTTTCAAGAATCTAGACTTGTTGTTTCCAGCTAGGTAATTTGATATAATCACCACAAGAGCCATCAGAGGAGTAACAGCCACTTTGCTGTACTGCCGCTATATTTGGCTCCGTCTTTACAGGCAGGTGGAAAAAAATATGAATTGCTCTAGTTTGCATAGCTGTTTTTTAGAATGGTGCTCTTTCCATGCAAATGTTTGGGATCGTCGGCCCGTCGTCAGGCAATAAGACAACCAAGCTAAGCCAGCAATTTTAGGTTATAAGGACGTTCCCCAAT
The DNA here is from genome assembly GCA_036877575.1 of Botia almorhae. Taxonomy (NCBI): domain Eukaryota; kingdom Metazoa; phylum Chordata; class Actinopteri; order Cypriniformes; family Botiidae; genus Botia; species Botia almorhae. Next base: position 25,477 of record JAZGTJ010000869.1, on the reverse strand, counting down.
GTTTCCATTAAAGAAATACAAACATTAAAAAATTTGATAGCTTTAATGTCCAGTTTTTAGACATCATAGCTTGGTTATAAGAATGTTATTCAAGCGCTTTAAAATAATTTTTTTAAACGTTCCACTAACAATTTATGAATAATGTTTTGATATGATATATAATGTTAAAAATACCTTCTAATAATGCTATTGCATGAACTTTTTGATAACTTTAAAAATGTTCCCTGTTAGCTGGAAAAGGCTGCCCCTGAGTTCGGGGCCCCTTTCGCTCTTTGCTGACAACTGTAATTGTGCGGCTCTGAGGCGACTCGCCAATATTGTTGCGTGAAGCTGAAAATTATAAATAGAGAAAAGATCTCATTGTCTTTTCGCCTTTCATGTGTCAGAATATTAAAAAATGCTCTCAGATCAGCTCGTGGCTGCTGGTGACACATTTTCTGCCCGGCGTTAAAAGCTTTCCGACGCGTTTCTTAAGAACTCTGTGGTCGCTACCTTTAGCTTTCCCTTGGCTTTTATCCCGCACACTGTGGCTTAACAATGTCTCAAGGGCGAGAGGGTGCTTTCCGTCTTCAAAGGCATCAACACACTGTTTCTCTGCTCTGGAGAATGACAGACTCTGGCAGCTGCTGGGAGATGATGGCTGTTTTTGCTGTTGGCACTCAGAGACGCGTCGCCTGTGTTTAGTGGTGAGCGTCGAATTGTTTGCATTGAATTATGATTAACTGGCCATTACAGAATGAAGTGAACTACATGTGTGGTACAAAAGATGAAAAATGGGTTTTTATGAAGGTCTCATATTACAAGGAATCCAATTTTTCTTAAATGCCTAACATGACTTTCTTGTAACTTTCAGAGATAGAAACAGAACAAAAAGAAACTAAATAGATGCTCACAACAAACCTATTCAACACCTCAGGCAACTCTGCAGAATTATATGAGCCATACAGAGTGAGAAAGTCCCTCAAAACAAACAAAAGGTCACCCCACACCCAGACTAACCACACTTAAAATTCACAGCACTTATGTTTGTTCATAGGGCAGTGTGGTTTTCAGTTATCCACAGCAATATTTAAAGCCCCCTCACTCACAATTTCCACCAATAAAATATTCCACAGAATGTAGAACAAGAAAGATGTGTGTTTGTTATAAAAATAACCAAACACTAAGAATTTTTTGTTAGAAATTTTTTGTATCATCCTATTTTAATTCTTGTCATATTTTAAATTACTTTAAGTCATTCTGAGGCCCCCCTTGGAAGTTTGTTTGAGAAACACTGTTCTGCAGACATGATGTGACAGCTTTATTGATAAAACTGAACTCTTATTGATTCATTAGTAGTATAGTTTTATTTTAATGTAGTCATTTTCATTTGTTGGTAAATTTTGCAATGGTACTGTTTTCTGTACTGAGTGGAAGAGTGGACCATAATGTTACATAAATCTTCTCTGATGTTCAGTGTTATGAGGGACTGTTTGGTTTTTAAGTTTTGTTAATTGCATTTTTGTCTGTTTGTTGCCATGTTGAAGTATTTCCGTCTCTAATTTAATACTTTTAATTTGTTTGCAGAGTGAAGATTTTCCTAAATGAAAGGAGTCGAGCGTTTAGCTCGAGTTCACTAGGGTCACTTCCTGATGATGACAGTAAACATGGGTGAGCTGTCCCTCTCTCTCTCTCGCTCACTCACTCGCTGTTTTCTCCTGGTCTTACACACACTCTCGTCCTCTTCATTGCATACACATTTCCTGTAAACAGTTCTTCTGAGCAAAGCAAAACAGAGACACAGCTTCAGAAATATGTTTAAACATATTCATAACTTGGCTCGTCTTAGGATGATTTGTATGAGTTTATATTGTATTATATTAGTTTGTATTGTTTAAGGTCTTGTTGTTAAAAACACGCGTTCTTACAGATAAACATCAGTATATCACAGTCACATCTGTGTATTCTCTGTGGAAATGTCTTATTTGGTCGGCATAGCTTGTAAATGTTCAGTGCATCTTTCGTAACGCTTGACTTTGTGTCTGTTTGTATAGATGGCGGTCTTCAAAATGGACCCGGACAGCACAAGAATTCGCAAGGTTTGTCATTTGGCTTTATTAATACATACTGTAAACCCGAGGGGAACCAATCGGACAAAACACACACTAAGTGTGTGGCATTCTTCTCCACCAGTGGCACAATTACCAAAGCACAAAGCAAACACGGACACGCCCACTGTAACGATTACATCATCAGCAATATCTTCCCGTTGAACATTAACCCTATGTGTGTGGACAGGGGAAGACCATACTTAGGACTGCCAGGACCATGCCCAGGCACCATGTCCACACCATAATCAACACTAAATATAAAAAAAAACTAAATATTGTATTTATAAGACAAAGATGTTTTGCATTTACACTACCGGTCAAAAGTTTGGAAACACTGAAATGTTTCGTCCATCCTAAACTTTTCATTTAAGCCATTTGCTTATATTTCTCAGACGAAAATATCATTTTGCCAACATATTAATTTCTGTTATTAGAAAATTACAACTGCAATAAAAAATGAATGATTTGGGCCAAATAATGAAGAATACGCAGCCAATAAGAGCGTAGGATAGAAGGGAACACTTTCAAAAGCGTCTCAGGGTGATTCCTCAAGAAACTGGGTGATTATAATATTAAGAAAACATTTTTAGAATATAACCTTTCATTTTTTTAATTTTCTTTAGTCACAACATAACTCCCAAAGTTACATTTGTGTTATTTCATAGTTTTGATGAGTTTACTATTATGCTAAAATGTGAAAAATATTAATAAAGAATGAGTATGTGTTTCCAAACTTTTGATCAGTACGGTATATTATTTTCATGACAATTGAGCACCTTACCGCATCCTTTTTACCGCAATTCAAAAACATTGAGTAAACTTTTAATATAGCATTGTATTTATACCTCATATACACTGAGAAAAAATCCTGTGTAAAACAGTGACCTGACACGGTAAGTTTCATTACGGTAATGAGAATCTAATGAGACTCATCAATGACAATAATGAGAATTACAAACAAACTCAAAGTTAAGCATCTGGGCACATTACGGTAATGTGGATTGGGGAAGGGGTGCTGAATTTTAAATAGAATACAGTTATATTCCTAAAAAATTCTAATGATTTCATTTCTATTCTAAACTCTTATCGTGAACATGTCCCTTACTAAAAAGATTTACCCTTTGGTATTATCAGTCTATTAGTCTTTGTTTATTTCTATGCATGTGTAAAGAATGAGAACAAGCAGGGAATTATGGGTATAACAGCAGTGAGGTAAAGAGAACCAGAGTGGCTCTAATCTCACTGAATGCTTTAGTGATGATGTGTTCGGCTGTGCTGGGGAAATCCCCTCTGCCTTCATTTTCCTCAGCTCTGATCACATCAGAGTCTCCTGAAGCCTGCTTTGCCAGGCGACACACACACACACACACACACACGCACATTGAAATTCCTCGAGAAACCTTTAACACAAAAATAACTGCGTTAAAGCTTGTATTAACAACAAAATCTTGCTGCGAGATTGTGAGTTTGGATGAAGTTTCTGTTTTATAGCTGAAAGTTTTGGTGGTCCAAGAGAACCTAAAGTGGGGGTGAGGTTGCTAATTTTTTTAATTAAAATATCACTTCAAATTCCCATGTCAAAGTCATGTTCAGTAGAAACTAATAAACACACTTGAGCACACTTTATTTAATTCAATTTACATGAATAATCCCAAATTAAATTAAAATAATGGCATGTAGCTTTCAAGTATTTCTCAATTAAGTTAATATAAGTTTACCCAATTATTTGGTCAGGGGAACAGCCAGTAATACACAAAGAATTGAATTATCAGCTGTAAGTGGTTTTCTTATTTTGTTGTTAATATTGTTGTTTGGTTTATGTGAACAACATAACAGAAGTCTTTAAGGCCACGTTTGCATCACAATGCTTAATGCACAGCTTCAGTATTTTGAAACAAATTCACATTCATACCTGCCAAGACAAGCACATAGACCAGGAAGTTAATTCGTCTGTTTATGCATGCTGCAGCATAACTGTGAGTGTGTGTGCCCTCAGACACAGTCAGACAGTACGTGCATACTGATCGACTGAGTTTGTAGTCTGTACTACCGATACTGCTGAAAGACTGGTATAGTTACTTTTTTATTGTGGTATCAACCAAAGTATCTGTTTCATCTGTTACACCCCTGTGACTATGTATGTGTGTGTGTATATATATATATATATATATATATATATAACTCTGCTGTTGAGAAACAGGCTTTGTGTAATGTCACTGGCTATTGGCTGCTCTGGTGCTTGTTATAATGCAGTGAAACATAGTTCCTGATGCAGACAAAACAGAGAGAGAGAAAGATAGAGTAACAAAGAAACAAAGTGGACTAGTGAAAGAGGTTTAACAGGAAGTGAGGAGAGAAAACAACAAAATAGTGAGAGACAAACGCAGTTAGAGAGATTGTGGGTGGAATGTAAAAGCTCCAGTTTGTCCCTCTCAATCTCTGCCAGACCATCAAATTTCATTTTTCAGAAAACCATAATGAATCTCATGTTTTTATCAACTGTTATTTATTCTTTCATCTTAACACATGAAACGGGACTTCAGTTAATATATTTGATGAAAACATAATAAAAACATTAGGCTATGATATTATACTGGTTAGCTGTACTTTCCTCTGGTTTTGTCAGCACGTTCATATGTCAGAACATAAGAAGCCATTTTAGTAAGTCATTAGATATTTACAGAAAAGAATAAAAGCAAACATTTGTAGAATTGCATGCAGTTATGAATCATGCACCATAATACAGTAGTCAGTTTGGATTTTGTGTTGTTTTTAAACTAATTACATAAACTGGTAGCTGTATGTGCTTCTGTAGCTAATCTCCTGTATTTTATTGTTTTGTGGATCGAAGAGATTAAATGTTCAGTCATAAATGGGCTCTAAAATTGTCCTGTCCTGTCAGACTGACTGACTTTTTAACGTTGTTGATACTTTTGCTAGTATCGTTTTGTCATCTTAATCTTCTTGACATGATCTTCTGTCATCATGTCAGGTTGAATGCTCTCAGAGGAAGATAGAATAGAAATGCTATCACTCGACCGTTAGAAGGATTTCCTGCTGTAGTGATATCTCTGTGAATCATCTTATCTTTAAATCAGCATGAAGTGATTCACAAGGAATTCTCTTGTCATTGTGTCATACCGTACACTCAGTGTTCAGAGGATATAAAAACTTTCGTATCTGTTTGTCTATGTCCGCATGCTTCCGACGAGCATCTGTTCGATTCACAAGATTCTGTTAATTCTGGTGTATTCTATTCAGTACAATTCTATTTGATTTGGTTACATTCTATTCAATTCTGTTCTGTTGAATCCAGTTTCTGTTAGTTTAGCGCAGTGTCTTTTGCATGAAACGGACATAATTTTACTGCCGTGTAGTTTGCCATGCCTCCTTAACATTAAAGACATCATTACCGAACTCGGTTCCACTCCATTAAGGTTTAGAAATAGTCCACAAGTGTGTCCGCCGTGAAGACATTTGATCCCATCACGCATGCATATGTTTATTTGTCCCCGCGTATGTGAGCAAAGGCAAAGCTACTAGCTTATCACTCTTCCGTGTATTGAATGAAAGGAGTGCGCCTGCATTCAAGAAGTGCTGAACTCTTTGTATAATACGCCGCTAAGTATTTGACATTGATCTATGACTTATTGTTTCTGACCTGACCCGTGAAATTCACAACGGTCTCTAAAAGTTCTCTCAAAGTGATCAAAAACCAATGTTCTGATAACGTTCCCATTTAGCTGCGATATCCTGTTGAGGCGAAATGTTTAGGGCAGAGCGGGATCTTTATAACTGGGTCATTAAAGGTGCTAGAGAGCTTTTTTTGCGTTAAATTGCGAGGTTATTGTGCACTAAGAATGAACTGCACAATAAACTGCTTGCGTCTCTCTGTTCACTAAAGAAATGATACAAGTCAGGCAATAGCACTACCATGCTGCACTAGCAAAATAACTGCTGAATGCAATTTTCCATCTTGCAGGCTGGTTCTAAGTTGCAATAGATGCAGCATGCGGCCGCAGTCTAGAACACTATGCTGAGATTGTACAGCATTAATCCATTACTGCAATCCAGGCACCTGAGTCAGCACTGTATAATGCCCAAGTGTACTTGACTATACTGTACAATATATATTGTCAGTTATAATGCTCTTCTCCATCATTCCGTCATTATTTGATGAATCATTTCTGTTATGATTATTAGAAATCACGACCAGATATTTCTCTTATATGAATTTCTGTTTACCGTCTGTTTCTACAGACTCAAAATTAATTGCTGGCTAGGCAAATTGAGCTTTACACATAAGCCACGCTCTACAATAGCCTAATTTGCATAGAAAGGAGCCGTATTTGTGCTGAAAATAAGCATAATGACTTAACAAAATGACATTTAAATACTCACTGCAGCACATTTAGGAAAGATAGATTAGATGCAGGCTTTTGCACTTTTACGCTGTACGCTAAAAGTGGACGTTAAGTCAATTCGCCCCCGAGTGTTTTACGTAAATTGCTTGTGTGTAATGTAAGTGTTGTTCTGCAGGAACTAAACGACTTTGGTTATATTAAAATAGAAATGAGGTCAGATAGAGAGATGTGTATACGTGTGGGTTGTGAACCCTTCGCGAACCTTGTCTAATAGTGGTGCTGATGCAGAGAAGCAGCTGTGGAGCGAGATTTAGAATCAAAGATCCCCACAGTCTCTGTCTGCCTCGCCCAGCACTCCTTTGCCCCATAATGCCCCTCTGCCCCCCAGGGATGCAATACAACCCCCTTAAACACAGAATTATAGTTGAGTCATCGTTACTGGTCAAATATCTGAGGTTAACATCAGCCAATAATTTCAGTCGATAGCGTGTTTATTGTGTTAAAGGAATAGTTTGCCCTAAAAGGAAAATTCATGTTTTGCGAAATTAGTCCATTATAAAAAAGTGCCATTTAGACATTGTCAAAATATTTTGGTATTTCACTGAAACATTAATGACATAAGGGCTTGGAATAACACAGGGCTGACAAATCATGCCAAAATCTTTATTTCTGTGCATATTAACTCTTTAAAACTAGCTAATTTCTGCTAATTTCTAATAAGAATGATTGCAACAGCAGATCTGTGGGATTTGTAAAACGCACCACCCAAGAGTCTTGACACACATCCCTAGGCTATGTTTACTAATAAAGATGAATTACTGTGATTAAGAAAGGCATGATTGTCTGCAGATTAAAAACGTCAGATAAAGGATAACAAAGACAGATTCTGTGTTTACAGGGCTTTCTTAAGAAACATTCGTCCTCGTATCGTAGAATAAATCCAAACAGACTTACCAAATTTAAAACGTCTTAATGGCTTTATTTCTCTGACCTGTGGATGAATAGAGCCGTAGATCAAAACTAAAGAGACCCATAAGAACCTGAGATTAACAAGCGCTCTCGTCTCTTCTTCTGTTTCTCCCCTCCCAAGATAGCAGAGGTGAATGACCTTCCACTCAGAATGTAATTACAAGACTCGCTTAATTGGCCCCATTAGGGGCCCTTGATATGTTAATGTCTGACATGCTTATTTGCATGATTGCTTCCCATTTTTCCTTTGATGGAAGGTAACGAGATGACGACTGAGTCTGTGGGCTGTTTAAATGTTTCATTTGTTTATGTGCTTGTGTTTTTTTTGCGAGTGGATTTTGGTGCACTTGTTCTTGCTGTGAACCGGTTATGTATTCAAGACACACGTGAGGTGCTCTTATATATTCTGTGTAAAAACCTTCCAGTGTCCTCAGAGGAGGGATTGGAGCTTTTTAACAAGCTTTTGTCCAACGCAAAAAAAGGTTTCCTTTTATTTGTCGAGAAAAAGAAAGCCTATTAGTTTTCGTTTCGCAAAGGCACGTTAAAACAGAATGGCTTTGTTCCATTAATTTCTTGGTTGATTCACAACTTATTTTTTTTATGTATGTGGCTCTTTGAAGCTTGTTTGAATGGTGTTGTTGCCTTCTACAGACGTGTGGTAATGCTTATCTTGTTTAGTGTTTGTTGCATTATTAAAATTCTGTTTCGTTTTTTTACTGTCTCACCAGTGCTGTCCCTGTAATACCAATGGGTTAATGCATCGGAGCAGAACAAGCCCATCAATGGGAATAAACCTTTAAACCCAGGATAATGCCCTGTGCTGTCTTGTGTGTGCTAGGGCTGCATGATTTATCTGGAAAAATAATATTATGCTATTTTTCAGCCCTTATGGCAATATTCAGCATATATCTCGATATTTTTGTGTTTGCTCTGAAATGGCTTACAATAAAAGGAACCATTATTTGAACCAAACAGCCATGTTTAATTTCATAGTGATTTTTACTAAATGAAAACAAAAAAGAATTATATTAACAATGCATAGTTGTAAACAGCAATATTTACATACGTACATATTTACTAAAAAAATACTTAATGAAGTTTTGAATAGAATAATTAACACAATCTGAACTGATTAAGTTTATTGCTGTTTTTGTTACAGAACTATAAATCATAGACGGTATTAAAACATTCTGTCTTGAACAGGCTGAAACTCGTAAGTGACAAAACAGGGAAGGATTGCACAACTGGTCTAATTAGGATTAGAAAACTCAGTGGGCAAGTAGAGCGTTAATACTATTGAGATATAATCTCAGTGTTGCTTAGTTAATAAAGACAGCAAAGTAATTGCAAATATATATAATACTTATTATACGGCCCAACCCTAGTGCCTGTGCAGCTAACAGGGAACATTCTTAAAACATTAGCTAACATGTTCTCTCAAACTTTTTAAAAAACTTTCTTGCAGTAACATTAGTAGAACGTTTTTATGTTGTATATCATATATATCAAAAACTTTATTTGTCAGTTGTTATTGGAATGTTTTAAAAATGTTAAAGAATTAATGAAATGAGTTTGACACCCCTGTTCTAGACATTTGGAATGTTCCTACGACTTTAAAAATAATGTTTTCAGTATTTTTGTTACTTCATGGAAAAGTTAGGGAAACGTTCTTATAACCTACAATTGTTAGCTGGGTGGCTATATATATATGCACAGCAGGCCATACCAGAGAGCTCACCGCTGTTATATAAATTTGATTGGTGTGTCGGCATGTCTGCAGTGATGGAAAACTCATCGACAAAATCTAATAAGGAAATAGTGGTCCAGGTTGTGTATCACACACGAAGCAGTGTTCTGTGACACTGTGTCCTCAGTGTGTGAACATGCAGTGTCTTTCTGTTGTTTGGAATGACATTGTGATAAACATCAGCATTTGATATGATCCAGTGTTTGCTTACATAGTGGAACATGCAAACTGTTCCGGTACATTATTTAAATGGAAGTTGCTTTGGATGTAAGTGTGAACAAAGCCACACTTGCACTTAGGTCCAAATATGGCACTCACTCACTTGAAAGTAGGTACTAAAATTTAAACTTTGCAAGATCATGGAATATAGTATGCATGGTAAAGCATGCTTGAGAAGTTTTGTTGCTCATTTGAATCATTCACTCACACACCAGTTGTGATACAGAAATGAATGGTACCTAAAATTGCTCATTGTGTGGTTAAACTTGATTCAACTAGAGAATAATAAAAACATCTTAAAGGTTCCATGGATTTACACAGGAGCGTATCCAAGTACTCCTTGGGTTTTGTTTAAAATCTAGTTTGGTCGTGCAGAACCAAAGTTAAATTTGTTGGTGAAATTTCGTCATTGTTTTATCATTACGTTTCATTTGGCAATCTTCCAGTTGTTTTTGTGTCTGTAGTAATGCACCTTTTAAAAGGTATGGTAGACAATCTTTTCAAGAAACATTTATTGTGCTGGTTTAAAGTCTCTTCCTGATAGCAATCAGGGAGTGGTATAAATATACATTTATATATCTTCTGTGGAAGGTGTAGGACCATAAAATGTACAGCCATTTGGTCCGAATGCAATGATAGGATGTTTTACTCGCCTGTCAGACTATGTATCTGCATATCTCCGTGCACTATTGGAGAAGGCGTGGTTTTGGAGAGGGCTCTGAAGGGAGGGTGGGATCTTATGTTTTCAAAGCTAGAGGGCTATCGCTAGCCTCTCCGAAATTGCCAACTCTACCTTAAGATCCACTCACAGCATGACTAAAAGTTCTCTTTGTGTGTTTCAGATGATGAAGAGGCACTTAACTCCATTATGAAGGACCTCGCAGCCTTACGCTTCTGCTACCAGCTCAAGACCAACAACAGCAACAAGCCCAAGAGCAGAACGCAGGCCTACAGACAGGTAACCTCCTTTAGTTGCTGCATTACCCACAATGCATCACTCTGCAGCAGGGACAGCTGGCTAGACAAATGAGCAGTTTTACAGTTAACATCTATTTTAAATGTCTTTCAAAATGTCCAAAAAACATTTAAATAGCACCTTCACTAAACCTCATTGTGGCTTGAGTAGCAAAAATTGGCAAGTTTAAATTTTTTTTTATCGGTTTCTGAGTCGTTCCAAAACTGAATAAAAGATTTGCATCATCACCTAAAAATGTCCATGGAAGTCTCCCTGTAGCATTTTGCATATTATATGAAGTGGTTTGGCTACAGTGGTTGTTGGGTTAAAATGTCTTTTCTGATGACAAAAAAAAAAACGATTTTTAGGTCATTTTAGTACAAATACATAAATGTAAAGAAATATTAAATATTGTCAAAAGGAAAATATATAATGATGATAATGAAAAATATAATGATATTATTTGTTCCATCCAGCATACCTTACACTTGACTTAATATAACCTGTAGCTGTATTGTAAGATAAAGTCTCAAACAGGATACAGCTGAGAGAGAGAGAGAGAGAGAGACCACTAAAACACAGCACATCCGGCCCCTGTACAACATAAACCTCAATATTCCTGTGCTTTTCATTCATTGGCTTAATTCTGTAGTACAATGCTGTCAGTCCACACAGGACACATGCCTGTCCTCAAGATAATTGGCTGGCACGCACTTTGTACACACACACACACACACACACTTAAATATCCAAATAAGGACATTCCATAGACTTATTGTTTTCATAAACAGCTAGTTAGAAACAGTATGTCCATAACACACACTCTAACCCTAACAGACCCCCCCCAATACACACACACACACACAAACACACTGTTTTCTCTCGTTTTTTCTCTTTCAGTCTGTGTTTCATACACACACCGCTTGCATTTCTAACTCACTCTTGGTTGTTTTTCTCATACTTTCATCTCTCACTCTCTCCCACAAAAACATATTCACACTTAGTACCAGAAGCAACTTTCTTAAATAACCGGATGTCATTTTAAAGCAGGAAAACTCAGAGACAATCTCGACGGGTAAAAGTACGTGAATAATGTACATGTGCATGTGAAACTCGTACATTTGCAGATTTCTCATTATTTCAGCCTCACCCACTACATTCATAATGGAGATGACATTACAATGTCAACAGTATCAATGTAAACAGTGTTCAGACGGTTCATTATCTTCAGCACTGAGAGATGCTGTGTTCTCTCGGGGGAGTTAATACTTATACAGGACAAACAGTGAAATTCACAACTGTGCTGCTTTCTGAAGAAATGGGGTGCAGGCGTGCAAGGGGCAGTTGTAACACTAAATGACACAAACTATATAGCTGATGATGCTTATTCAACAAATAAACACACCAAATTTTTCTCTGTATCTCAGAAAAAGAAGGTAGACTTATAGTATTTACAGTATGTACAGTGTACACTGTACAGTACAGTACTGGATAGTATACTGTATACAGTATTTAGAGATTTACAGTATTTTGTGAGAAATGTTCAACACTGATTTTGCTTAGAAATACTTTATAGTTCATCTGACAAAGACGTCAGAATAGATATTATTTAATATGTATTTATGTATTTAAATAAGGCTCGTTGATGGATTTGCTAAAAGATGGAACGTGGAAGAACATGCATACAGGGAATGTTTAAAGCTAGTGAGCTGTCTAGAGTTGTCCTTCACCATGAGTGTTGCATTTTATCAGACAGCTTGTTGTTAAAAATAGTTCAACCTTTAAAACCATCTCTGGAGACCTTTCTGTCCAGCTGTTTATAAACTCAAGATCTTGGGCTGTGTGAAGTGCACTTTGAAACGGCCATAGTGTGCATACCGTGTATTACAGTACATTATATATGATATTTATATATACAGTATGTACTGCTGTTACATCTTGGTGTAAACACGGTATGACCGAATATAGTTGTAGTTTGTGCAGGAGGACGGAATATGATCCACTTTCTGCCGGACTTGTTTTATTTTGTTGTTTTATTCCTCTCGCAGGATTTACGGGTGAAGCTGGAGCATGAACGCGAGAAACGGTGAGTCGGAACGTTCTCATTATTTCTGCAGCGCTCCATTCTGTTCCCATCTCATTCCTATTGTATTATTCCGGCTCTTGCTACGCCATTCCTAAGATCTACCAGAACGGAGAAGAGCGGAAATTATTGCAGGCAGCCCAAAAGAACCAGAATGTCCTGCAGTATTTTGACATTTAGACGGATTGTTTCACACACTCAGTGGCACAGTTTGGCAGACAGAGACAGAGAGAAAAGAGACTGAGCCAAGTGTTTGAGCTCAATGGCACACCCATTATTAATTTACAGTGTCCTGTAGGTCATTCGAACACCCACACACGGAACATGTCATTTTTCCCGTCTTACGACTGCCAAGTGCCAAGATGCTAGTCTTGTAAAATACATCCATATGTGCTCCAGCCAGTCTGACATCTTTTCAGACTAGCTAGAGCACATTAAGGTACTCATAAAATGCTGGTATTTCCCTTTATAGGAAGCCAGTGTTTCAGCCTAGAAAGAATTTGAAGACGGTGTTCAGAACACAATTGTTAACTGCAGAAAGCGAATCGATTAGAAGAAGAAAAAAAATCACAAAGTAGATCTCGTTAATGTCTCAATAGTTTCTCGGTGAGAAGCAAATAGAGACCTTTGCTTGATTGTGTTTGTAAAGCTGTTTTGGAACAATGTGTATTGTCAGAAATACAATTGAATACTGTCAATAATAATTGTGTAGCTGTATACTGACTATGAAAGTCAACAAATGTCTGATGAGTATTTGTTAATTTCTTGGATTTTTGGGTGAAACACTACAGCTGTAAAAGAGCAAGCAGTTTTCTGGGTAGTGTTTTTGAACCAATAATGTGGATCAGTACCAGACAGCCCGGGTGGGCTAGTACCAGGTGCATCCTGGGAAAAGTCAGAGTCCCCTGTCTGCTGCCTGTGTGGGTTATGTCACACGAAGTTGGTGCTGCATTAGCGGTGACAGACAGCTGGGCGTGCAGCTTTTACAGATTTAATTGGCTGCCGTGGAAGAGGCACAAAGTTGTTGTCTTTAACCCTCCTCCGCTTTGCCTTGACATTAAACAGACAGTCGTTAATGAAGAAGAAACCCTTGTAAAACGGATGAAGAGGATATATTATAATAGTAAATATTATGACTGTTCTGTAGAAAGGGCTTCAGATAGCTGATTTTCTTACTGGTAAGGACCCTGCCTGATTTTTTGTTTAATTATGTAAATGGCTCGAGTAAACAATGATATCATTGAATCTTAATAAACCGCCCTGGCCAGATGGTGGATCTTAAAGATGTGTTCTCATGAATATGCATTACAGTTAGTTTTTTTTTATTACAAATAACAGCATGTTGTAAAATCAAAACTACACCGTGTAATAGTTTGAATAAATGCAGCCTATAACACTATAAATGTATTGCGGTAGTGCCATGGTAGCGTGGTAATGATGCTGTGATACTGTATAGGCATATTGTTTGATTATCATAGTTGTACGTGGTGCTCCAAAAATGGCCAGAAAAACATGGTGAATACCATGGTAATTTTAAAAACACTTGGTAATACTTTTTTATCAGTATCAGAGTAGTTTTCATTGTTACAAAGTTTTAAAGTCTTAAATATGCATTACAGATCCACGCTACGTCTACAATAAAAGCGATGCACATAAAACAGTCATTCGAATAAACATTAGTTACTGTAACTAGTTGGACGCATTTAAAGATGTTTTCCTGTGGCAGCCACTGAAACACAGACGGGTCCGAGAAGGGTACCGTGTGCCTTGCCAAACGCAGGAGACGCAGCCAAACTGAGATGCTTATCTGTGCACGCTGAGGAAGGAAAGTCATCTCGTTCCCTACATCCCTCTTTCTCTACAGTCTTCCGTTATGATTTTTGTCCATCCCCATCGCTCTTATCGGCCAGTGTAAACAGAACCATCGCTCAGAACTCAAAGTGAAGGTCACTCTCTGATCACTGATCTAAGACCAGCTTCATCATCAGAAAACTACTATTAGACAAAATACAACTGATCTTAGATCAGTTTGAAAGGTTGACTTGTTACCCCCCACCTAGCCAGGAATGTGATGTCTCTATTCCCAGAATGCTTTTGAGATGGGAACCAATCAGCAGCCATTAAGATGGAGGCCTGATTTAGCCAACAGGAAAAACACTGATTGGCCAACAGTCACAAATTGTTTGTTGAAGTTCGTGGTGCCTCAGATAAAGGTTCTTCAAAGCTAGCAGATATCAGGACAGTGTGTGTGTGTGTGTGTGTGTGTGTGTGTGTGTGTTTGTTTGTGAGTCAATAGCTGGCCAGACTTCTTGGTGTGTTGAAGCAGAGCTGAACTTTAGAGAAGGAGAGGAAAACCTGCTTCCTGCTACTTCCAGCTCTGCTCCAATTTTTTTTCCTCTTTCCTCCCAGGAAGCGCTCCATCTGCCTTTGTGCGCACTGTGATGTGGGCCCTGGTGTTGAAACAGTGGTCCGCTCTGGTTGATTGGGCCAAACACACACTTTTTCATTGTACGCTTAAACACATTTGATCTCGCCATGCTGGCCTTGCGTGAAAAAAGACACACTCCACCAAACATGGTTGAGATTTAGTCTGAAACTAAAGCAGACACTTGGGAATTTTATTTAGAGGAAACATGAGAACAGGAGAGGCAAAAGTTTCCATTTGCTCTCCATTACATTTCATTATTTGTAGGAGAAACAATTGAAAAAATAGAAAAAAGCAAGAGATTTTTTTATCTGATTTGTCTTTCATCACCTCTGTTGCTATAACAATGACCCCTGACATCAGGATTTGCCCTTTTGTGATTGAAAGGGTCACATCATGCACATCCACAGTTCTGTGTTTTACGTACCGCTTACATATAGACCCTAATTTTGCTTTAGTAGCGTAACTAAATAAAGTGAACATAAAGTGTATTGCCTTGTGTATCGTACTTTAAATCTGCAGGCACCAAATAGACTTTTTGGTGTTTTCCTCTGTTAGAATCATTCCGTTCCAAAGACCACTGAAGATCAAGGATCTGCTCCAGAAGGTGACGGAAGCTTTTGGACAGCAAATGGACTTGTACTACACTGATAAAGAGGTAGTGCATTAATACAAGTGACTGTAGTAGCTTTCAGTAACTTTTCAGTAATGAAATATCAGCCAGGCAGATTAATCAGCCAACATTTGGTTATATTAGAACTATGAGTATTAGTCAGCAGTGCCTGTTTAGTCTGTTTACAAAAGAAGTAGCTTATTTGTTTCAAAATCCATTGATTTGTCCACTAATTTTGCACATTTTTTGTGCACTTTAAGTAAATGATCTGCGAAAATGAGTGTTAAATTAGTTTCATTTTGTGTGTGTGCTTTAGGGCCAAAAGTCTAAAATGTCTATTTTGCATTTTTTTTAAAAAGCATTTAAAAAATGCCAAATAGTAATTCAAATGATCTCAGATTTCAGTGTTGTTTTACGCTTTTGAAACCGACGTTATATCGCATTGTTATATTGGCTGTTTTTATTGGCTGTCTTTAAATATCATATTGGTGTATCAATACCACATCCAGTTACTCAAAGTAATCAGAGTAAGAACAGTTTTGCTGTGTAGAGAGTTAGAAACTGCATTTTAAGCGAGCTATTGTAATGCTTTATTATGTAAGTTTATGACATTTTCTTGACAATGTGTGTCTGGTCTTAGATGTTGCTGCCTTTGAAGTGTCAGGAGGATTTGGACAGAGCAGTTTATGCTTTGAGCGCCACAAACAACCTGCTGAGAGTGATTCTAAAGACGCCTCCCAATAACCAAGTGAGTCCAAGCCAAAACAAAGAAAAGCCACCCAAGCTCGATTCAAACCCAAGCCAAAACTCAAGCGAGACCATAACGTGCACAGAAAACGTAACCTGAACTTGAAATAGTTCTTGAACCTGTAGCCACATCCTTTACTCTAAGTTCCCCATAACCACATCCTGTTACCTCAGTAGCTTTAATTCAAACACATTTATGACTCTTCAAGAAAAAACAGCAGCGGCCAACTTCTTGCTGACTTCAAGATTTTGGCCAACAAAATTTTTAAATCAAACACATATGGATTTTTTTTATCTAGACTCATATGCATGTTCACCTCCTCCTTCCCACAGTTCCTTCAGGTGATCGGCCAAGACAAGCAGAGCGAGATGAGGTCATCCAGGTCGCTGGGAGATCTCAAAGCCTCAGTTCTCAAAGGCTCTGAACGAGTGCGCAAACACTCTACAGGTGTGTCTCGCGGGCTCGCTCGCACGCACGCGCCTCCTAACACGCCACGGTCAAAACGGCATTACACAATGGGTTTATCATCTGCTTTGTTTGCACTGTCCCCATCAGGACTGTGGAATGGAATCAAAGAGCGCAGTGATGTCACAGCTGTTAGAGAGAGGCTGGAGAAATCCTTTTCACAATCAGAATTTCAAATGGACTGTAAATAAAGTCACAGATTTTAAAATGTCATAGCGCACACTTGTTTACATTAATCACATGGAATGAATAGGTTAGCGTTTCTTGACTCTCGGTGGTCTTGTTATTTTTCAGCTCTTGCTGTTGTCATTATTTTGTATGCTTTAATTTGTTAATGGATTATTTGTCTACTGCTCATACCTTTAGAACAAGCTGGACTTGGGCAGTTTTAGCCTTACTAAAGACAATACCGTTGAGGAATATGAAACATGAGGAAAAACTTTTGGGAAACAATAAAACAAAAGATAAAGGCACAACCTTTAAAACATATAATGCAAACATTGATTTATTAGTCAATTTTTATAAATATGGACATTTTCCAGCTATAACCACCAAGATAGTGTGTACTTTTTATCATTTTGGGGTGAAAGTTTTATATTATAATAGTGTTCATATTAATTTCATGTGCATTTGATGTTTCATAGTAACTCTGTACACCTGTAGTGTCTCTCAGAAAGAGAAAACATTTTAAACGCTAAGAAGAGGAAGCTGACATGGTTCAACTCCCAAATATTGTCTCCTCCAGGATGTCTTTATCTAGATCTATTAAGACCTAAAATGTATATGTTCTCAAACGGATCAACAAAAAACAAATGCAGCACTGGAATGGTACATTAGTTGCGGGTCTGATTGATCGCACATAAGCCAGCAGCCAGGAAACTATCTACTGTTGTCTACCTCAACAAATAGAGTCTGGATAGTGGAAGCTATTTCCACTTGACAGAGCTACGCAAACCTCTTTTTCACAACATCTCACTTTTTTGCAGCTTGTCTTTGTTTTCACACCTGAAAAAGAGAAAGAAAGAGAAGCTGACACTGATCTTAGAATTACTCAGAACGATGGAGGAAGTTTATAATAATGATTTATAATTTGAGCTGTCAGGTCCGATTTCAGAGGAAATGTCCATCTGTCCAAACATACTATATCGCATGTGCTGTTACTGTGGATGGTGCAGCGTTTGTAGCTCATTCTTGAAGTTGTTTAGAATTCAAACTGGTCATAAATGTTAAGAAAATAACTGCATGTACTATGCAGTTTTATGTTTCAAACAGAGATGGCGGTAGAGAGGCAAAAGTCGAACTAATATAAAAAAGTCGTTAAAATATGATCTCCCGTTTTCATGTTATTACGTGTGATTTTTGTCGCGCCACGTGAGTCACAAGTCGGCGTGTCAAATTAAAAATAGTTTCATCTTACAAATGTGTCTGAAGACCTCAGTGCTCCGTCTGATTCAGTTGTTCTCTGTCTAGCTGTGTAAAAAGGAGAATGTGTCCTGGCTGTGTTGACGCCCTCTAATCTCTCCTGAGTGCTTCCCGGGAACTCACAGTCACTGATGACATCCAGAGTTGATTGCTGTCTGTCGGAACTCAATGTACACCCCAAAGTGACAACATAACCCAAAAAACAACAACCTTTCTGACACATATGCATATATTTGTTCTGTTGGCTGTTTGGTTTTTTACATGAAATGTTTAAAAAAAAAAAAAATCGAGTCATGGAATTGTGTACTATTGTCTGCACCTTTAAGCAGTCTTAAAGGTACAGTAGTAAAACAGCCTGTTTAATTCAAAAGGCCAGAGAGAGGGCAGAAAAGGGTTGACTAAATTACTTTTTGTGCCGTAAATCTTAACTATAAATGGTCTTAAGAGAAAAAATAAAAAAAATCTAAATTATCTAGCATCTAAAATGTCTTAAACCTACTTCTATTAAACACTTACATCTTGCTTTTCACATCACTACACACTTCATCTTTAATTGTTGCTTTCGTTTTTCTGCCCCTCTCTTTATTCATCTACAATTATCAAGGTTTCTCCCTTTGTTAACCTCTCTCCAGACAGCCATGTTTTCTGTCTAGCTTGTTCTTCATCTGACATTCTCCTCACATGTACCTGTCACTCACACTCAGCGCTTAATTCACCCGGCTGTTTTATTTCATTGTTTTTTTTTTTGGGATCTTCCTCTGCACCATGTCATCAATTGATCGTGGAAGAATTACTATTCCAGCCTGGTCTTTTGCATCAGACTGAGTGATGTGACCTGCAAACGTTTTCCTGTCCGCCCGCAGGCTCTCTGAACACAGGCCGAACCTCTCCTCCTCCAGGCAGTGTACCGGAGGAGCAGCAGCAGATTGCTCGGCAGGGCTCCTACACCAGCATCCACAGCGAGGGAGAGTTTATCCCAGAAACACTCGATTCCAACGTAAGATCTGCTGTCTGTGCTAAATCTGTGCTTTTTGGTTACTTTAGGGATTTCCTCGCTGTGTTGAGCAACGGGTTAATGTTATTGATGCCGTCAAACCCTGGTTAAGGGCCAATTTTAGCACTGGGTTAGCCAACGTTTCATGGGGGTAATATTGTAACTTTATAACTATGCAAATTACAAAGTTATCTGAGAGTGTACAGTGTGAAATCCTGAAACCTGAATACTCAGGATTAATAACTAACACAGGGTGAAGTGTCGGAATAAAGTGTCTGGATTACTTTTATTTAAAAATGACCCTGCGTTAAAAATCAAATGTAAATGGTTTGATATAAACAGCCTTGAGTTTTTGTGTTGTTTTCGACGGTGATTTGTGTAAATTGTACAAGATGTTTCTGTCCTGAGTTTTTTGCAACAGTCCAGGGAGAAGAAAGCTCAAACATATTTTGAGTATTGCCTAATGGAAAATCTTGCGTCAGTCTCGCGGAGGGCTAAGGTTCAGATACACAAACCGTAATGAAAAGCAATAAAGTGATGTCATTTATTTTTTTGTGTATAGATTATGGAGCCATTTGGAAGCGCTAATGGGTCACTTTCCAGCAGCTGTCAGTCACTGGACCAAGCGCTGGACAGGTGGGCGGAACACCTCATTATAAACTCATGAGACTGTAGCTCTTTGGGAACTCGACCTCGCGTGGCTTACTTTGTAGCTGTAAAAGCATATTGAGCTGAGATATGTGAAAATGTAACAATTACAGACTTCACAATTAATCAGTGTATTATAATAATTACGGGCAGAGGAGACATCTGATAAATGTGCCTGATGGCCAAAGAGGAAATGGAATCAGGTCGCCATACACCCCAACCAGGAAGCCCCTGATGTCACCATGGCGACAGCTTGCTTATCTGGATGCCTGGATTCCAGTACTATCACTGGCCGCCTCTGCTCGGCTCTGCTCAGAGAGGGAGATGGAGAAAGCCAGTGGGCTGATCGCGCCCATCTATTCTGTTATCGGTTGCCTGTGCAGTATTGTTATAAAAAGAGCCAGTCAATAATGTAAAGAGAATGAGAATAAAACAAACATGGGAGAGAAAGAACGGGAATAAGCAGGAATGAAGGACAGAAATGTGTGTGAGAGAGAGGGAGGGAATGAAAAAGGGAAAGCATGCTACCTGCACGAGCCTTATCTGGCTTTTAGCCCTCAGAACAATGGCAGGAAACAAGTGCATGGAAATTTTCCCCCTCTCCGCGGGTGTGTGTGCCCGTTATCCGGGGTCTTGCCGAACCCCCGCTCAGTGCTGACGTCACCACCAGTGAGGAATAACAGGGTCGAGGCAATAACAATCACTCCTGAACCGCAGATGCTCTTTATGTCTCATTAACTCATGATGTTTGTCTTTTATTGACATTGTCTGTAAGAGATCTGTGCACATGAGCTCATTATCTCCTATGGAGTGAGCATCAAAATCGATTTAATACGTGTCCCTGGTCTTATTGTGAATGATTTATCCGGGCATGTTTTTTATCAGTGCAGAGAAAAACAATCTTTTTTCCAATCAGCTTGGCTCGTGTGGTTTTATAGGGCAGGAAAATGGCCACTGGTTGCCTGCTTCAGGTTTTCAGTGGATGCAGTACAACATCTGGTATTGTTGGCCTGTTGCCTCATGAATATTCATGAGCATTTGAACGTCCTACTCATTTGACATGCTGATTTTTGCATACCATGTGGCAGGGAAGAATTCAAGAAAACTTGAATAATACAGAAAAATCCCAATAAATCAAATCCAGCGCTAAATCTCTTAAATACGTTTTGCACATGAAGTATCACATTTCTGAATTACAATGGGGTTAATGGGGATTCAGTTTAAAAAGTGCACAAATTGATTGGGTCAAAGGTGATGCTAAGGTTACTGTTAGAGGACTTCCACTATATCATATCCACTCATTTTCAAGAAGCATTTTAAAGCATCTTTGTTTTTCTGTAGTTTAGAATTATACGCATCTACAGCTGCATTCAAACCAATAATAACCGTTGATGTCTAATATGAGCTGCCCACAGATGAGCAAGCGAGGCAGATTGGATTTAGTCATTTATTTGCCTGGAAAATATGATTAATACTCAACATTATTATCTTTGTTCTTCATAACAGAACTGATCCATCACTAAAATCCTCTTATCAAATGAATGTTTGTACTACAGAAACACTGTTGCCCTAAGAAAATACTTTGGATGCTGATTGTTGCATTAGACAACAAAATATCACAGTAATCTAGTTGTCATTCATACATTTTAAAGCGACTTAAGTGTCCAAATGAATGGCCGGACATTAGTATCTCGGGTCAGGTATCAGGTAGAGACAATCTGTCTCCATCCTCAACATAAGGACAGGTGGCAGGCGGCCCTGCTGTCCGTTACAGTCTGTTGGCACATTGGGGACCGCTCTGTGTTGGAATGTAGGCCAGTGCAATCTCACCACTGCACCCACGGGAAAAACAAGCAAAAATAACCCGTTATCTCTCCTCCCCTTTTCTCTTTTCCACAGCCCGCCGTTTTCCCAGAACAACAGGGACAACAATTACATGAACCTCAACTATGAATACAAAGGTGAGATTGACATGAATAAGTGAATATGGATGTCTGCTAGAGCTGAGGGGATGTTTTAATGGTCTCTGCTCTGTTAATACAGACAATGTTTCGGCCAAATCTTAGTAAAATCTTTGTGACGGGAGCGAAGGGGCTTCATTTGCGGCGTGGACTGTGGCTGCTCTGTTATTACTGGGGAGTCACAGTAAAACAGGGCTATAAAATTGCAGCCCTGTTGATTGTGGTGTAGGAGCTGTATTTTGCGATTAAAAGCTGTTCCAACACCTAGTGAGCTACTTTGGTGTCTGCTGTCTACATAAGCAGCTGCCTTGTAAGGCAGCACGCTAACTGGAGTGACTGATTCAGGACGCTCTACACAGGCAGCAACTCTGTGTGTCCTACAAATGGATTTGTTTACTGACCTTGTCGTGGTGCATTCTTGGATTGCCTTCTTTGAAGACACCTGCAGTGTGTAGTGTTACTGATGTAGTTTTGGTCAAACGTGTGGAGGGCAGCATCGTTTTAAAATTTCCTGAGTCTTATGTTGTACACACATTTAACAAACTGTAGTCGAGTCGTGTGTTATACCTTTTTGATTCCCAAATAAATGTATCTTATTTATTGAAAAACAAGACAAAACTAAATATTTTGCAGTGTGGTCACTTATTAGGCTGCCTACATAGCTACATGGACAGCTCACTGCGTTTTGGAACAGAACTAGACGGAGCGTGTGAGGGAAAGAGATTATTCTTTTTCTCTTTCATTCCTTTTCTTCTGCTGCTCTGACAGATTGAAAGTTACTGGAGTGGTTAAAGCAGGAGATTCCTGCTTTTCATTCCTTCCCCTGGTTAGTATTCTGGGTCTTCGTCTCTCGCTCTTTCCAGCTCCCATGCTCGCCCGCTTCTTCCTGTGTTGTTTTCCTCTTGAACGGTGATCAAATAGAGCAGGTCTGCCTGATGATAAGACAGTCATCTTCCCCAACAGAGAGAGGCCAGTCACTCACAAACACACACTCACTAGTAATTTGTATGTAAAGTCTGTCTTTCATTCACATACAGGACTGTTTATACCCATGTCTGTTCTATAATAAAAAGTTCTAGAATTTTAAGTTGTAAGAACATTAACCAAACATTTCCATTACGTAACAAAAACGTTAAAAGTCTTATTTTGAATATTTTTAAATTAAATAGTTATATAAGAACATTCAAACTTTTTTAATTCTGTAACATTTTAAAACGTTTTACTAATTAAGAATAACGTGTTTAATATATGTACGTTTTTTTTCTACTAACGTTACTGCAAGAACGTTTTTGGTCACTTTGAGGGAACGTTAGCCAACGTTCTGAGAACTTTCCCCGTTAGCCATGTCAGTCTAGTGCACTTAACACAGTAATACATACCCAAAACATGCACATATACACGTACAGATTCGCAACACTGTATAATGTTGTAGAGAACAGGCTGATTTTCCCACGTCTTGTGAGTAGATTTTTCCTCTGCGTTGTAAACAGAGCAAGTTCGGCGGGTCGCCATGGGAGACGGGCGGTAAACAGCCGCTTACGCAACAGCTGCTGTAGATTGTACGCGGCCCGGAACGTAGAGCTATGACAGTTTAGGACTCTGATCTAGACACAACCACTGACTCTGTCCTGATCACTCTTTTATCATCTTCATAATTCTCTTTGTGTCAAAGTGTCTTAGTTTTCCGGCCTTCTCTTTTTACAATCTTTCTCTCGTCTTTTTACTTGGAGGGCAAAGGCAAATGTCGGAGAAATCAAAGCATTTTAAGCTCACTTGTTCCCGTCTTGTGTTAACAATGTATGTTCACGAGAGTGTCAGTTATAGTTCGGAAGAGATTTGCAGTGTGATTGGAAATTTGGAGTAGACGGTAAATTTTAACCTTCCGAGCGTATTTATTTTCTTACAGTTAAAATGTGTAGATGTCTGTATGATGTTTACCTATTTGTTTACAATTGTATACTACAAATGCAAAATAAGTGTTAACGGCGCACTCTAGTTTACATGAAAAAAGTGCAATATATAAGGAAGACCTTCCTTATATACTTGCTTATTTAATGCCTGACCGCTATTTCAAACACTTTGGTAACTTTGAATTTAGTTATTTAGCGTTTTGTTAAGAACGGAGATTATAAAGCTTAGCCTATGTGGTTTATTGGCTCATGGCTAGCATGCAAATAACCGGCTTGTGACTCGCTGCTCCCCCTGCAGGACGCCACGGGAAACACGGGACCTTTCCGCGGCAGTTCCACATGTCCGGTCGCAGTAAAGACTACGGTGACGGTAAGATTCAGCAGAACAATGCGTGTGAAATCTGGCTATTTATAACACGATGACTGTGTGTTCGTCATTCATTATTTGGAAATGATTTATGAACTATTGTTCTGCTTGTTTGTGTTTCAACGTCAGTCATTAAATGTAAATCAGGTTGAATGATTAAGCAGGATTTGTGCTGCTGGCACGAATCTGTAGTTAATCTGTTCTTCTGCTGTCAGTCATTTGTTAGTTATTGCCCGACAAATGAGGTATTCAAATGGCTCCAGGCATGTTCATTTAAACAATACATGAATATTTAAATTCAGTAGTTTGGCTCTAATTAGGTTATTCTCTCAGCTGTCAATAGGAATAAAAAAGTAAAATACTATTAGCTCTTCTAAACATTTTATTATGGTTAATACAATCATTTTTAAATCTGTCACAACCGAGAATGTAAAAAATCCGCAGATTCTGTTTAATGCATCATATTTTGAACAATTTTACAATTATGTTTTGTTCATTCATAATAATTGTTTTCACAACAATGCAACTTTGCAACAAAACTGATTTCATTTGCAAAAAACAGGCAGGCTCTCCTCAATTCTCATAACGCCTAATTAACTAACAAATTAATTTTTTGGTTAACATTTAGCAGATGCTTTATGCGGCAGTACGCTGTACTGTATGTCTGACTGTAGAGACAGTTGCTGTGGAGTGTGTTAGTATGGAGGGCAGTTCACAATGGCACTGTGGATTGTGTACTTGGTTATACTTGGATTCAAAATTCGTTTGGCTGAAAGCACCACAACACACACAAAAACATGTCTTATCAAACACTTTCTATGAAAGTGTTGCCATTTCCATTTTGAAAAGGTGAATTTTATAGTAACTCAGTATGTCTATAACTCGTTGCAACACCAAAGTTAGGGTTTGAGTCTCAGATGGAGATTCTCTGTTTAAGTTTGTTTTTATACCAGTGTGATTAATCTAGTGCCAGTAGTGAAACATATGACAAAAGTTTGGTGTTAATGCTTTTTTTGTAAAATTTGTTATTTTAACTGTTTTTTTTTTAATGTTTTATGTTTGCTATACAGACATTTGGTGCGTATTTATATATTTTTAACTGGAAATAGCAGATTGTTGTGTTTTGTGCGGTTTATTAAATGTTGCGGACACATTGTACTAGTTTCACAGAATGACTCATTATAACATCCTAATGCTGAAGAGCCTCAGGTCTGTATGACCGTGAACTCGTCCTGCCTGATTTGAGTTTCCCGTGTACAGAACTACAAAACCGAGTGTGTTAAAAACCTGGCGTGTATGTTGTTTATGTTTCCCCTGATGGGGCACACTGACCGGTGCCAGACGCTGTCCTGAGATCAGTTTTCCTGTCTTGTGGAAAGGTTGATAGGGGAATTTGAAGAGAAAGGAAAAGAGGAGCGTGAGAGAGACACGGAGAGTGTAAAGATACATGTATAGACATGTGGCATGACATGTTGATCGCAACGTGTCTTAAAGCAT
>JAZGTJ010000868.1:0-74499 GCA_036877575.1 Botia almorhae | reverse complement strand
TTACATACAATAGTTTTAAATTACGCACGAGTAAATTTAAATTACACACAAATGCTTTGAGTTACGTACGATTATTTTTGACAGTGATTTTATTCCATAAAAATCAGCAATTTAGATTTCGTCGTATATAAAGGCGACTCCTGATACAGCTTTGGGTTATTGTAAGTGAATGCAATTAATGCCCTAAACTACTTTGTTGTCATGGTTTTTACATGAATTTTAAATAAACATAAATTTTATTTAAAACATTTATTAACATTCATAATGTATTTTGTAAAATGTTTCCCATAATTTTTATTTCTGTGTAAATATGTTCATGGCGCATCAGAACAGCATTGAATAGTGTCAATACACATTTTTTTGGCTTTATGCTGCTTCAGATTTGGTTTTTGTGCTGCCTTTGCTGTGTAAAGATGCCACAATTTAACAAATATCATGTAAGAGTGAATTATACTGTGCATCCCTTTAATTTATACTAAATTATACTAAAATTCACTTCACACATTGCAACTATCTCTCGGTCATGCAGGTATGTGCTCTACAACATCAGGAAAATCAGACCTTTCCTGTCCGAGCATGCAACACAGCTCCTAGTCCAAGCACTGGTAATATCAAGGCTGGACTACTGCAATGCCCTTCTGGCTGGCCTTTCAGCCACTGCAACTAAACACCTGCAAATAATTCTGAATGCTGCAGCACGTCTGGTCTACAATCAACCAAAAAAAGCCCATGTCACACCCCTACTGACCTTACTCCACTGGCTACCTGTAGCCGCCCGCATCCAATTTAAATCTCTGATACTTACCTTTAGGACAGTTACCAGAACCTCTCCCCTCTACCTCAAGTCAGTCCTCCGCTACGGTCAGTTAATGAGCGACGTCTAATCGGTCCCCCACAACGAGGTACCAGATCACGCTCTAAAACTTTCACCTACTCTGTTCCTTTGTGGTGGAATAAACTCCCAGCCTCCACCCTAGCTGCTGAGACCATAACAACCTTCAAAAAACAACTTAAAACACCCCTGTTTTGCAGACACCTGACCAATCCCTAATGCTCTAACTCTTAACTCTTTCCTACAAAAAAATCTTCTGTTCATCCTTTCTCTAGTAACAGAATACAATATTCACTTGTAATTGTAGTTTGTAGACTTGGCTTGTTGGTTTTTAGAACAAAATGTTTAATGCTCTTGTCGCTTGTAGTTTAAACTCTAAAGCAAGTTTAAACTCTAAGCAATTGCCATATAAACAAATTACAAACGCTCCACCATCCTCAGCACCTGGACATGTGATATATTAGTTGGGTCTTTTTCTTTTTGTTGTCAAACATAACCTCACAGGCAAATGACATTCAACTAACATTTACCGTGAAATTGTGCCAGACAGCTCACAATATTATTATTATAAACTTACAGTTAGGAATCAGGGTAAGGTAATGCGACAGTTTTGAACAGTTATGTACTTGCTTAATAACTGATTTTTGTTACGTTTATTTAAAAAAGTTATTAGATTGCAGCTAATTTGTACATTTAAAATCAGGACACTGATTTTTCACGTTTCAGACAACGTGAGCTCTGATGAAGTCATGTGACTGTCTGATGGTCATTACAGCATAGTCCTGAGAACAGGGCGATCTGGGTTACATCACACATGACACTTCTCCTATAGCCTCCCTGTGGATAAATCAATGACTGTGTTTTTAACATAATGTGGAGCAACTGTGCTTGTTTCGGCATGACCTTTTAGGAAATGTAGGTCTGATAATGCCATTATACAGGGGTTCAAGTGTTTGACCTTTAACCTTAATCAGGAAGCTTGGCCGATCTTCTGTTTTCCCTTGTGTGAATGTTTGATTGCACCTCCCAAAGGTTTTTCTGTTTTGTTGTCTGTTCAGCATCAGCTGACACCTGGAGTCTTTGCTTTTCAACATCTAATTAAATTCAGTCCCTCTGTGACAAGACACTATATTTGTGTTTGTTTTAACAAATTTAAACTTAAATTGTTACACAATTTCACATTGAGGAGTTATTGGTGGTATTACTATTATTATCTTATTGTTCCAGTCCTGTAGGCCTAAATAAATAAAAAATTATGACAAACTTAAATAGTAGGCTTGCAATATCTGATTGGGGTCCAAGCATTGACATGCTGGATCCCTTTTGTATGTGCGATCATATTTAATTTTCTGTTCTAAAGGCCCATTCACAAAATAAATATGTATGTATATTTATTATATTAGCCTTTCCACCAGTGTAAGATAGCCCTATGTTTATTCTAAGCTTGCGCGCTTCATTAAATGCGTGAGCCCTTTAAATTAGAATGGAACTGATTGGCTGTCAATAGCTGTGTTTACATGAACACTAAAAATCAGATTGTAATAGAACTAGAAGCACAATTAGATTTAAAAAAGCATAAATAAATGTTCGGATTGAATTCCAATCTGAGGGAATTGGCCAAATCCAATTAAAATCTCATTCGGGTTGTAAGGCGTAGTTTAAACCTTTTTTAGTCCAATTGAGAGGACATTACATTACCTTTCGCAGAGGCTTTTATCCAAAACAACTTACAGAATTCAAGTTATATATTTTGTCAGTAAATGTGCGTCCCTGGGAATCAAACCCACAACCTTTGCGCTGCTAACGCAATGCTCTATTTCTGAGATACAGGAACACTTACTGAGCTACAGGAGCACTACAGGACATGTAAACATTTCATTCGAAAACGAAACTAGAAAATTCTGTGCTTGTGCAATGACGTACAAATTCTTGATCTTACATTCATGGGACATTACATTCATTCATCCTGTTATTTTACTCCTAGGATGGAGAAAATATCTTTTATCTGGCTGTGGATGACATTGAGACGGATACAGAGCTTCTGATTGGTTACCTGGACAGTGACATGGAGGAGGAAGAGGAGGACAATGAGGAAGATGAGGACATTAAAGATGAAGATGAGAACAGTAAAGATAGCAAACACCTTAGCACAGAAACAGGTGTGTATGTTTGTAATATTCTGTCCTAGAGGTTTTTTGACTTGTTTAATGTGTTAAATCCAACTGAAGAAAAAAAACGGCGAGTGTGTTTGGGCATTAACATCTGACTGACATCAGTGACAGTTTTTGTTTATCACGTGTTGTTTAGGGCCGTGATGGTAGATATCAGTTACCTACAGTAGAATATGAAGAAAATATGAAGTACAACACATTGAAGTCTGCCACATTTAAGAAATAACGAAATTTAATACATTCAGATTTAAGCACGTCAGATTAGTGCAATAACTGTAAATATAAAGTTTTAAAAATTATTCAGACCGTAAGGGAATGGCACAGTCCACACTATAACTATGCCAATAAAGATAAAAGGAACAATTGTTTTGGATCACCTGCCAGATTTTTTACATGAACAATGCGAAAGATAAAATATATATATAATTATATTATATAATTGGATATTTTACCCAATTATTCATTTTGATTAATTAGTATGTCTGAGAAACAAGTGCTTGAGTACTCAGGGGCGGGGTATGTGCATTTATGTTGCATTTAGAAACATCTAGAAGGAGCTAACTAAAGTAAAACTGAAGAGTGATTGATTTTTCTGAGAGCTTTTTATATCAGGCGTTCTATAAGACATTAATTAAATATCCAAGAAACACAATATAAATACAATATTAAATATGCGTCTATCTGCACAAAATGCAAGTGAACATGAACTAAGTTACATGCTAGCCAGAGTGTAAATCCTGTTGTTCATGTGCTCTTTTCATGACAGTGCACTGTAAAACATAGGCAGCCTTTTGAAGCCATATGATCTTAGCATTCACTGTCTTCTGTCTTCTGCATTAAACTTATCCTAAACTAATCCAGAATTGTCCACAAAATCTGACAATTTACAAAGCATTGGGTAATTAGAAATATGTTTATAGCCACCTAGTATGAAATTTGGGTGCATATGATCAAAATTTGGTCACAAATGTGAGGGTTGTAGAGGATTGGTGTTTATGCTAATATAGTTATCGTTATATGTATTTTTATAGTTATTATTCTTGGTGTGAATGGGCCTTTAAATAATTTACTTGTTTTGTGTGCAGTATGTTATAATTACTAAGTAGAAAATGGACTGTGGGCAGTCTGTGGGCATGCCTTCTGAGGCTAAAACTTAGTTTAGTAATATGTATAATTTAATTTTGTGTAAATAGTGTAAAATGTTTGATTTCAGAAATTTGTGAAATGTGATGTCAGTTTTTCAACAACTGGTGTAATAATTTGATCTGTGTTTAAAATGAAACTGTGTGTGTGTAGATCTGGTGATTAAGAAGGAAGATCACCCATGTCTGCTGTGCGAGAGCAGTTTCTCCAGTGAAGATGTGTTAGCTGAACATCTGCAGAGTCTTCATCAGAGAGGAAGTGCAGAGGACAAAGAGTTTAAATGTCACTCCTGTGGTAAAGAGTTTCCTGTCAAACAGGCCCTGCAGCGCCAGTGCGTACCACACACACACACACACACACACACAGTTTTCATGTTTTGTAGGGACATTGTATAGACGTAATGGTTTTTATATTTTGCAAACTGTATATTCTGTCCCCTAAGCCTACACATAAACTTAACTCTCACATAAAACCACTATTTTTTTGCTATTTTAGATTAAAAAAAAAAACTCATTTTTAATAAGCTTGTTTCCGTATGAGTACCTCAAAAGTGTCCCCACAAGGTCAAAATGCACTGGTATTAGTATACTTGCGTGGACATCTGGCCCCCACAATGCAGTGAATACCAGTACACGCAGTCACACACTCTGCTGATGTACAGTCCATCTGTTTGTTATGTGTAATAAAGCTGATCTACTGTTTGTTTACAGTGTTCTTCACTGTTCAGAGAGCTCTGCTTCAACAGGAGACCCTTCAAACGTTTATCAGTGTACCCTGTGTCACAGCACCTTCTGTTCTGAGTCCAGGTACATTCAGCTTTATCAAATTTTATAAGAATATGTTGATACTGGTATCATTATTGGCCTGATACTGAGCTCATGTACTTGTACTTTAATCCTGAAACCAATACCTTTTGTGACATAAATAATAAAAACATTCAGTGCACAAAGAGCAGGTCTGGGCATTCACAGAATTTACGGGCTACATCAGCAGTGTGTTTCTTTTCACGAGACAAGCAAGAACTTGCTTAAACAACTGATCCATAGACTTTACTTTTGTGGACAGCCCAGGTATATTACCATTCCCCAAGCATATTTGGTGTCCACTTTGTGCATTTTTTATGTCTGAGATAATGACACTATGTGCGTGATTAACTAGTGGATAATCATTATGCTGCTCTTCTGATGAGTTCAGTGTGCACATGTAACGATGTATTCTCCTGTATATCTAAACTTGGACCTATGCATAAATCTGTTGTTAAGGAGCTAATTCAACACATATCAAAATATGTCTGTATATATCTGCAATATGTCTTAAAGCAAGCTATGCCCAAACAGTCACTACCGTTTAAAATCAGTGAAGCATGCTGCTGGAGAGCTGTAGTTTTGACACACCGTTCGCTCATAATACGAACACATTTGAAAAGAAAGATGAGAAAGACAGCAGCAGTAAGAGTGCATGTCTAAAAGAAAGTAAACGGACTGACGTATGGTGTCTTGCTTGAGAGCCCTATCCCCTTTGAATAAAAAAAAATGCCCCAATGAACATTGGCCCGAGACGAAAGAGCCAATGAGCATTTGGGCAAGAGAGTTGCGGGCCGGAAGCGGGTGTATAAAGTCGACTGCTGCTCGCTTTTATTCAGGTTTTTGCTGAGGAGCCGACATCTGTCCAGGTCAATAAGCGGTGAATCAGGCTTGCGGCAGGGGGACGTAACGTCTCCGTTCCCTCCTTCAGGGCATGGGGGTTACATATGTAACCAAGACGTTCCCTTTCAGTCAGTCATGTTCGATGTACATCAACGGACTGACGTATGGGGTCCCTGTGGAAAACGCCACAAGCCGACCCACGTTACGGGCTAGCAATGCAAGTACGGGCAGGCGAAGCATGCCTCTGTACAACAGTTCCCCTACCTCCCTAACCTACCCAGAGCCTGGATGCGAAGAGGTCGTGGCGATCGTTCCTATTCCCCCAGGAGAAGGCACCTCGGTGCACAGGTCTCCTTCCTCTCGTGGTATAGCCACTAGAAACACTGGGGAAACGCCTGTTCCAGAGGAAGGGCATTGTGGAGACCACACCCCGCTAAAGGAGGTAATGTGTGAAAATGAGGTACAGACTGACAAGGCAGTACTACCTATGGGAATTGTCTCTGTGCAGGTCCTACCTACTGGGACAGCTCACTGCCCACAGAGACTGGCAACCGTACGGCGCCAAGGGTAAGACATGGGTTCACCGATAGGGAAACCGTACTGTGAAGAATACTTGTGGGATTACCAAGGGGGAATCACTACACATGGGGCAACTAGCCCAGCACAAGGGCTGACTGTGGCATACACACAGTATGTGCTGGGCCTAGCGTGAGGCTCCCGCCCACTAGCCAGTCGGCCCCAACACATGAGAGGGTACAGGCTCTACGATAAGGTTGTAGAACCTCACAAAGCTGTGGAGTGTCGCCCAGCCTGCAGCTCATGTCTGCTAAAGAGGTGCCATGCACCAACGCCCAGGAGGAGGCAACACTTCTAGTCGATTGAGCCCTCACTCCGGGGGGGCACAGCATGCCTTGCGACTGATACACCAAGGTGATGGCATTCACTATCCAGTGGGCAAACCTCTGTTTGGAAAGGGCCTTCACCTTCTGCCGCCCTCCGAAGCAGACAAAGAGCTGATCAGAGCGTCTGAAGCTTTGAGTGCGGTCCACGTAAATGCGCAAGGTGTGACGGGACACAGCAAGGAAAGGGCTGGGTCTGCCTCCTCCAAGGGCAGCGCTTGAAGGTTCACCACCTGATCCTTGGAAGGCATGGTGGGAACCTTGGGCAAGTAGCCAGGCCTGCTTTCCTGTGCACGATGAAGTACGGGCTGTAAAACCCAGACTTAATCTCGGCTGGAGGAACAGGCTGTATTGCGTCCTTCGCCAGGAGGACCGCAATCTCCACTCGCAGCACCGCAGCATCACTGTCCACAACTGAGGTAGACCAGATGCCGCTGAACCTTGGCGGGCGCCTGCAAACTGAATCGCATAGCCAATCTGATCGTCCTCAGGAGTCAACGAGACAGGCTGGGGAGTGCTAGCCTGGCCCCCAGACTCTGTGCAAGTGGTACCAGGGGGGCGAGAGATGTGCCCGAGGAGGTGCCAGGGCCAGGCTCGAGCCGAAGAGGAGGCTGAGCGACTAGCCCCGACCGGGAGGCGGGAGGTGCATGAGGAGGCAAGAGGAGCAGGCTGTGCCTCAGTCATCACCAGAGCAGGTGTAGGAGCCCCAGGTGGACACACTCGGTGACAGGCAGACAAGGGGCCAAGCCGTGGCGCAGAGGTGTGATCATGCCTAGGAAGGATGTGCCAGATGGGCTCCGTCTGCCTCTGGACTGCTGAGAACTGCTGGGCAAAGCCCTCGACAGTGTCACCAAAAAGGCCACCCTGGGAGATGGGGGCATCAAGAAAACTGACCTTGTCCGTATCCTGCATCCCGAAAGGGAGAGTCTCGCATCATTCTCAGGCTCAGAGGAGAGCAGCTCACTCTTCAATGCAGCGAAGCGATGGAGCACCAAAAATGATAGCAGGCTCCACAGGGGGAGCGGCACCACCACCTGGCAGCTCAGACCTCAACGCTGTAGAGTACTGGGAGGACCACGGGGACTGACCAGACGGAGAAGTCTCCACTGTCACTCTAAGGTCTCCCAGTGTGCAAACCAGCTCTGCTGCCTTAGGGCATTTAGCTGAGGCAGTAGACCTCCCGAGACAAGAGAGAGCCATGACTGCAGCGTCGAGATAGGCATGCTCTCGCATGAAAAGCTGTCTCAGCATGCTTTTTGTTCAGGCATCTAACACAACGATCATGGCCACCGGATGAGGTAGGGAAACGACTGCACCCAGAAACGCACGGACGGAAAGACATCTTGAAATACGCACGTCATGTCAGTGGAGCTCTTTTAGGAAATTTCATTTTTTATGGGAAATTTGCTCTTTTATGCCGCCGGTGCTCTTGCCCAAATGCTCATTGGCGCATTTTTTTTCTACTCGAAGGTGATAGGGCTCTCAAACAAGACCCCATACGTCAGTCCGTTGACGTAATGTTGAACGTGACTGACTGAAAGGGAACTTTCTGACTTTTTTAACTTTTTGTGATTTATTTTTTACTAACTATATATTGAGTTATATTGAGTGTCCTAAAATCATCACTACGTCTGACTTTAGTACTTAATATTGGTATGGGTAAGTAACTAATTTAAAATAATGGTACTTGTTCTTGGTCTTTAAAAATGGTATCAGTGCATCCATAATATGTTAAGATGCTATATAGGATAAAGTATCATTATGCTGAGTGTTATCACAGTACATAGTCAACATTTGTGTGCAGTTTAGAGCAGCATAAAGAGGCATGTAAGGGAGATGGCAGGTTCATCTGTAAGGCCGAGAGCTGTGGGAAAAGATTCAAGAGTAAAGACGCCCTGAAGAAACACAAAGTCAATGTCCACACGGGTAAGTCTGTCTCACACACACACACACACACACACACACACACACACACACACACACACACTCTCAGCTGGGGCTAGAAATGACCCTGTAATAAGAGTCTAATCAGTAGCTGCTTCACATCTTTATTAATCTGTTCATTTCTGATTGGCTCTTCTTTCCTCTATCTGTCAGATAAACGCTAAGCGCTTTCTCCATCTTTGCACTCATCTTTTCAGCGCCTGTCTCTCTGCCAGCCGTGCAGACATCTTAAAACATTAATCAAAGACCTTTAATCGCCTGATAAAGGCGTATATAAACATGTTTTCTATATCATCACAATTGTTTCGTAATTGGATGGTTTGGCAACAAGTAAATGAATCAGGCATACCAGCGACTGAATACAACAGAATTGAGCTGAACTACATAATTTAAAATAAATGTAAATTTAAAATATTTTTGTGCAAACATTTTGAGGGAACTAATAAAAGGTAAATGTATACAAATAAAAGTATAGAATGTTTTTTTTTGTAAAAATATCAGTGTTGTGGTAAGGTTGCTGAAATTGATTTGTGTTATTGGGATATCTCATACCCACATCCTGCTCAACAGAAAAAAGACAGGGCTAACCCTCAGAGTTTTACTTTTGTCCTGGTGATGTGTTTAACTCTAAACCAGGGAATTATTTATGTAAGAATTAACTGATGAAGAATTAACTCTCCACTAGCAGTTCAGACAGCATCAGACTATAATGTATGATCTGTGTGTGTGTGTGTAGGGACCACTCGCAGGAAGTTGATATGCACCATCTGTAATAAGAAGTGCTCATCCTCACTCAACCTGCAGGAGCACCGCAAGGTCAGATCACCCCTTCATAAATCTCATTCTTTCCTCTCATCAGTCCATCTCTTCATATTTCTTCTCTTTTGCCCATCTATTTTGTCTTTCATCCCTCTCCTTTTTCATGCCATCTATCCATCTATTCCTTCTGTCATCTCTTGTGTCTTGCAAGTGCAAGCTTGTTTTCCTCTTTCTGGTTTCTGTATTATCTGTGTTTCCTATTATTTGTATTATTTATGTATTTTCTCCTCTTTCATGTTTTTTGCTGGAATAAAAGGCAATTTTTCCTATTAGACTCTCAATTCGCTCTTGTGCAGAATCCATCTATCTCCACCTCCGTCTCTCGATCCCTCTCAGTAGGAGGTGGGCTTCATGTTAATGTTGTAAGGTTTTCCACTGGTGTGAGTGTGTTAAGAAAGGTCGTCTTTTGTTTCACAAGCTCATCCCTACGGCCCTTGTGAAATTTAAGAGTCGGAGGGGGCAGACTGTGTAACCTTTGCGCTGGCGTCAGGGTTTCTTCTGCACAAAGACCTAAGAAATATCAAACATACAGCTGCGCTGACAAATCTTCTCCAAAATCAACACAGAATTTTCTCTATACTGTTCCTGGTCCATTTTCTTCAGGGAAGATCTGTGGTTGGGGTCAACATATACACCACTTTTGAGATGTTTTCGACGATGCTCCTCAACTTTAGCTCCAAACCACACCACTACATCTTGGCAGAATGTGTAGAGAGCGACAAATAAAAGTAATTAAATTTTTTGCCTAAAGGAGGTAGATGAAAAACCACCGGGCAGGTTTAATGTTCTGACGCTTGGAACAACTCCCACGATTCCACTGCATGTTCCTGCTGCACCAAAACCAACAACCCGTTCAGTGTTTGGCCTGGAGAATGCTATCATCACCAACTCAGCCTTAAATGTGAAATGAAACAGACACTTCCTCCTGTCAGCGTTCACTCATCAGTGGTTATCAGTACAGCAGAGCCTTTCCAGTCACAGCTGTCTCACGTTGCCTTTAACTTGCATGAGCTTCATGTTCATAGGCTGCTTTGCTGTATGTTTGATTGTGGGGCAGTGGTCAGTCTCTTGAGATCAGCTGCTAATGTTTATGTAAAATTTGTTTCATGTGTAGAGAATGTGTTACAGTAAATTCCGACCTGTGCCTTGCTTTGTGTCCTGAAACGTTTTGAGAAAGATTACATGTAGTCCAGCTGTAGCAGGTGTTAAATTGAGATTTACGTTTAGGCAAACATATTACATTGTATTACATTGTCATTGTATCAAAACTGACTTACAAATGAGGACTACTACTGTACAAGTGACTGTTAAAAGTCTTCAGCTTTTTTGCTAGGCTGGTTAAAAGTCTCTTTGCACCCCGATGGCAATTGCTAAGTGAAGGGATCTAAATATAATTAATTTTATATAATTATATATCTTCTGTAGAAGGTGCAGGAGTATAAAATAGTTGCATTCGGTCCAATCGCAATAATAGGATATAGGATGTCCTACTTGCCTGTCAAACTGTGTGTGCATTTATGTGTTGGAGAAGGCGTGGCTTCAGAGAGTGCTCTAAAGGGAGGGTGTAACTTATATTTTTAAAGCTAGCTATTGCTCGACTCCCCAAAATTGCTAGTTAAAGACTAGTTAAAGTAATCTGTGTGCACATAACGTGCATCTTTCTCAACATTTTAAATTTAAAAGAATAAAAAAGTTTTGGCATTAGGTAGGCCTAACAAATTAAATAGCCATACTACACCCCTCCAGCGTGATGAATTTAAGTTTAATTTATGCAGATTAAGTTTAAATCTCTGTGGTCTTATTTGATTTCCTGAGCTGCCTGATTAAACCAACACACTCAGTTTGGGACATACATTTTTGTTATGAAAAGAACACGACTTTCTCTCTCTGTTTAACAGAAACATTCTTTCTGCACTACACCTCGTCCATCTGACGACAAGCTGTTCATAGTAGGCGTCAGAAGGCTTTTAGATATGATTCGTAGAGTCTCTTCTACATTTCGACTTTTTCTCTATACATTTATACATTGACATGAGAAGATTAAGAGTGCCAAGACCTTCACAAAAATCTAAGCTATTAGAGCTGTGAATAGAGCCACTGCAAAGTGGCATGTTGCTCTGCTATCAGTATATAAAACACTGAGAGAAAGTAATGAGTTTCAGTGCTTAAATAGAGCTGTGTAATTTCTCTGTTATGTGAAGGGGTAAGCTGAGGCTGTGTTTGAGTTCTTATATTTTGAGAGCACATACTGAACATGATTTACTTATTTCACATTTTATGTACATTCTGTAGTTGTACAGGTGTGTAGTAAGGACTGTACACACCTGGACATACTTCATCTGCCATGTTATCATTGTCCTTTGACCTGTGTGCTCTTTGACCTATGATGTACTAAACACATCCACAAAAAGATATTGTTATTGTTAAACTAGTAATTATTTTACTAGCCATGTAGAATGTTTATCTTTATCTCAACAATTGCAGGGCAGTTAAATAAATATTGGGCCCTTTCTATATTATACAGTGCTGTTTGAAAGTTTGTGAACCCCTTGAGCTGTTCAGAGTTTTCTGTTGTTTTACCATGATTTTCTTATTTTACCATCACCTGCTTTTTCAAGTTAAATGTCAGATGTATGTTGATCAATTGCAAATGTTTGTTTAGAGGGAATTTGTTAAGTAGCCAAAAAACTACATGAAAGATTGAATTATTGTATGTGCAAAAGTAAGTGAAGCCCCAGCTGCATTGGTAAAGTCAAGTGGGTAACCGATTCAAGTGAAACACATTTGGGTGCTTAATTAATCAGTTAAGCAGACCAATACAATCAGACATCCTTAGGAAAGTGGTTGAGTAACACTAATTAAAAAGAGAGGAAACCAACAAAACCACTGTAGTGCCAAGGAGTCAAAGAATGCCAAGAGGAATGGAGATATCCGAGGACATCAGGAAGAAGGTGGTGACAGCCCATCAGTCTGAAGAAGAGAGCTATAAGACCATCTCCAAGAGATTCCAACTCCATTAATCCACTGTAAGACAAATCATCTTCAAATGGAGGGCATTCAACAGAACCACAACACTGCCTACTAGTGGAAGCCCATCAAAACTATCACCAGGAAGCACCAGAAAATGAATAAATGAGGTAAAGGACAACCCACACATCACCTCTAGAAGGTTGCAGACCTCTCTGGCAGCATCTCGGGTAAATGTACATGCATCTACAATCACACGGAAATTAAACAGACATGACATTTATGGGAGGGTTGCTAGAAAGAAGCCTCTGCTTTCAAAAAAGAACAAAGCTGCCTGTTTCAGCTTTGCCAGAGAGCATTTGGACAAACCAGAGCCCTTTTGAAAGTTCATTCTTTGGACAGATGAGTCCAAAATAGATTTATTTGGTCATAATCAAAGCCACCATGTTTGGAGAAAAGCTAACACTGAATTCCAGGAAAAAAAAACTCCCAACAGTAAAGCATGGTGGTGGAAATGTGAAGGTCTGGGGCTGCTTTTCTGCCTCTGGGCCAGGGCGACTCCATATTATTCAGGGAAACTCTAAATAATAACAAATAAACTTTGAGAATAAACTCTGGGAATTCTCAGACCTATCAACAAATTCTCGAAAATAATCTTCTGCCATCAGTCAGAGAGCTGAAGCTGAGCCGAAAATGGGTGATGTAACAAGACAACGACCATAAGCATTCAAGCAAATCCACCAAGGAATGGCTTAAAAGAAAGAAGTTTCACACTGTTGATTGACCTAGTCAAAGTCCAGATCGCAATCCAATTGAAATGTTGTGGCTAAACCTGAAGCGAGTGGTACACGCCAGATGTCCTTCCAACCTCTCTCAGCTGACTAAGTTCTGCAAGGAGGAGTGGGCAAAAATCCCCTAAGACAGATGTGAGAGACTGCTCAGTGGTTACAGAAGACGTTTGGTTGAAATAATGACTGCAAAAGGAAACGCCACAAGCTACTAAATAAAAGGCTTTACATACTTCTGCACAAGTCAAATTTCCAAATTTTCTAGTTTTTGTGAGATTAACCCCTTTTGTTCAATAAATAATGACAATATATCCTTTTAATGATCATGTCTGGAGAGTTAACAAACTTTCTAACAAACTTTCAAGCAGCACTGTATATGGTCACATGACACAAAATGTACACAGCTTTAGTGAAGCAGTGACACAACTTACCCACTGACACATTTTACCATTTTACCATATCTCTTTCATTTATTACAGATGGTAAAATGCAGGAAGATTTAGTTTCAGTTAAATGTAGTATGTAACTACAATAAGATAAATACAATAAAATTTTATATAAAAATTAATAACCAGCTTTTTAACAAAAAAGGTTTATAACGAGTCATTGCATTTACAAATACCTTGTTGAATGCAAAAAAAAACACAACCAAAAAGTTATTCCGAAGGAATGAATCTGAAGGAACATATTCTACATTCAATTCAGTGAGTATTTAATTGCGTACCTACTTTGTGTTAAACCACCACATAACTTCTGTAGTGCAATCTGAGAAGAACTAGCTTACTACTTTTACTAGCTTAACTAAATTTTTTGTGTGACAGTAGTGTATTTCCAGTAGCAGTAAAAAGCTATGTGTTCTAACAAGTTGTGGTGTAGTGTAATAAAACATTACTTACTAATTTCTATTCAATTCAATTTTATTTAATGTGCACTTTTCACAAAATTGCATTTTTATACATAGCAGCAAAAAGAGGGTGTTGCCTCTTGAGCCACCCTCCTCAAAGAGTTTGGTAGTCAAAGCAGCGCTCTTACCTGAAGCCTTCTCTAGGAAAATAGATCTCAGTACTGATATTCTCTCCAAGCAGGCTTCAGGGAAAACCAGTTGTCACACGCATCAAATTCAGGTCTTTATTCCTTGCATACAAAACTACTACTGGCTACGCACCAACTTACCTTCACAAACTCATACACATCTACGCCACATCCAGATCCCGGCGATACAGTCAGCAAATGAACGTCACCTTGTAATACAAATTTCAAAGGGGACACAATTATTTGCTCACAGGTTCATCTTTACAATCCCTCGCTAGTGGAATGATCTTTCAGACTCTGTTTAATCTGCTGCATCCCTCACTATATTCAAGAAACAGCTAAAAACCTGTCTCTTCCATGAATACCTGACATGAGTATAAATTAAAAAAGTGAGTCGGGCTTGTAATCAGAAGTTCGATTCCAGCACTGGCAGGTAGCAACTAAAGTGCAACTTGAGCAATTGAGCAACCCCCGATTGCTGCCTGGGTGCAGCAAGTTCTGCGTGTATAATTTTAAGTGTGTGTTCACTCCTCACCAGTGATGGGTTAAATGCAGAGGTAACATTTCGGGTATGGGTTACCATATCTGAAAAATGTCATTTTCACTTTCTCCTCTCTCCCAACTGTATCAAGTACTGAAATGTTGTAATCTTGGTTACTCAACTGTGTAGCTGATGTTGTTGCGTACTTGTGATTTATCGCTTCATTGTTTTTCCTTACCTTTAAAGTCGCTTTGGATAAAAGCGTCAGCTAAATGCCTAAATGTAAACGTAATGTAAATGTTTGGACTGCAGTCAACACAGAGCAACATCAGGTGTTGGAGCTAGAAGTGCAGTCTCTCTTTGCAAAGGGAACCATAGAGTTCATTGTAACTCTTTTCAGGAGAGAAGCCGGGTTCTACAGCAGGTACTTTATAGTTCCAAAAAAGAATAGGGGGTTTCCATCCGATTTTAGATCTGTGGCATCTGGACCATTCTCTTCAGGTTCAAGATGTTAACTATTCCTCTTATTGTGAATCAAATCAAGTCTGAGGATTGGTTTGTCATAAAAGAGTTTGTCATAATTGATCTAAATGATGCATACTTCCATATTTCCATCGTTCCCTTAAGATAAAATGCCTGAACATGATGGCTGTGTTTCTAGCCTTAGAACACCCCCTCCTAGACCTCAGGGCTGGAAAAAGATTTGATCTCATCTCAGGAGAACACTCAGTGTCCGCTCTGGTTTGCCCTCATGCATCGATCCTTGTTGGGGTTGAATGCCATAGTGGAAATGTGGCAGAGGCTGCGTCTGTACACTTTTTTTTCTCAGATTGCTCCGGGGTCCTGGAAAGGGTTAGTTGGGACCAGGGCAGTCTGCACCTGGTAGCATCATTCTAGCCAGAGTTTGTCCATATAGCATTCCTAGCAGGTCCTCCTTGGGAGATCCAAATCAAAAGGGACATTCTATCGCATGCCGGGGGTCTCATTCACCACTCAGTCACCAATTTCTTTTTTGGTGTTAGGAGGATGAGGCCGCCCATCCAGTCCAGAGTACCAGGGTGAGACCTAGTTTTGGTATTAGAAGGGCTATCCCTGGAGCCCTTTAAGCCCATTGACCAGGTATCTGAGAAGTTTCTATCCCTTAAGATGGATTTCCTGCTGGCTACTACATCGCTCAAAAGAGTTGGGGACCTGCAGGACCTTTATGTGTCTCCCTCCTGTCTGAAATGCATTCCTGGGAGGGTCAAGGCCATTCTCCACCCTAGGCCTGGTTATGTACCTAAGGTGCCGACAAATGTGGCACAGTCTGTGGTACCTCAGGCCATCTTTCTTCCCCCTAAGCAACTACCTTGCTTAGTGTTTTTCTGTCAGAGTCAGCTCCTTCTTCTTAATCTTGGTGTATGTGTGTTCTCAGGGAACTCAAGATTCAAACTGCAGAAGCAATGGATAGAACTGATACTACAATAATGCAAAAGGACACAGCAGATCACTGTTGTGATCCAATTGCCAATTGTCTCAATACATTAGATTAGGGGATACAATCCTGCTGTTTTGACATTTTTTACATTTAAGAGATTTCTTGACTACATAACAGAGCAATTGTTCCTTGTTTCCAACATATTGGACAAAGTAAAAAAATTGTATAAGAGTTATGTTATTGCAGTAATTTGTGCCACCTGATTCCCTCTGAGAAATCTTTCTGAAGTGTCCAGACAGACTGTAATATGAAAATTTTTAGCTGAAGACTTCTTCACACTGAGCATAGTTGTGTTGACTAAAGGAGT
Organism: Botia almorhae; assembly: GCA_036877575.1. Taxonomy (NCBI): domain Eukaryota; kingdom Metazoa; phylum Chordata; class Actinopteri; order Cypriniformes; family Botiidae; genus Botia; species Botia almorhae. The sequence goes on along the minus strand of JAZGTJ010000868.1, from coordinate 57,993 downwards.
TATTCAAAACCACAAGTTTAATTACATTCCCATCTGTGTGAGTGTGTGCGCTGTGAGTTGGGTTAAGGATATTTTCAAGGTCACACACCAGGAACAGGCAACTAAACCCACCCAAGAATCACCCTCAATGGTCCATTAAAAACCTCAAATGTGTTCTGGCCATTACGTTCATACACTCTGTTGAGCTTTGGATTCTGTTTTCTTCTGTCAGTGTGTTTTAATTTGTGGTTACTAAACACCATTTGTAACACTGAAAGTTCAGTGTATCAAAGTTTTTTATATGTATTTTAAGCCCCAATGGCCTGTAAATATTTTTATCCTATGTATTTTTTAAGTATATATTTTGGTGTCTTTTCAGGTCCATGAGATATTCGACTGTACTGCCTGCGATAAAAAATTCATCTCCACAAATCAGTTGAAGCGTCACATGATTACACACTCTGGTAGAGCCCTTGCCATCAAAGCCATATGCCAATACATACAAATAGTATTATAATCCAAACAAATATGTGATCTGTCAATGTCACATAATTATTTGTTTACAGAGACAGTGTTTTTTTTTAAATGTTAATATAGAAAAACGTCCGTACACCTGTGAGATCTGCAGCAGAAGTTTTAAGCGTCTGGATCAGGCCACAGCTCATAAAATCATCCACAGTGAAGACAAACCGTACAAGTGTAAGCTGTGCTGGAAGGAGTTCGCCCACCGTAACGTCTACAAGAACCATAAAAAGGTACTGGAGTCTGATCGTTTTCAGATGGTTCTTGGGGTCCTAAAAGGCCTTAAACCTTCCTTTCTAATGTTCCAGTTTAGAGTCAGGCAGAGAGGAGTATTTAAACAGGAGAGACAGATAGTTGGATGAAAGAGAGACTGACACATTGATCACACAGTTTTTTAACCAAATAAACTACTTGGATTTATCTTAATGGAGATCTTCTGCCCAATCAGCCACTGTGGAGCCTAATCAAAACCTTCGGCCTTACACTGACCTGCATTGGCCCAACATGACCCCTGACCTTTACACCCTGCAGATAACATTATCTTAAAAACCCCACACAGCTCCAAACAGAGAGAGAGATTAAGAGAGAGAGGGAGAGAGAGAAAGTGGAGGTTGGTGAGCACAGAAAAGTTTATCTTAATATTAAGGACAGTTGAAAACTTGTAATGAAAATTTTAAGAAAAACCAAAAATGTTTTTATTTTTTTTCAATTTTCTCACCCTTATGTTATTTTAAAGACATGTTTCTTCTTGGAGCAAACATGATTATGTTTTGAAAAATGTTCTTGCAGCTCTTTTTCATACTTTGTGACATCTTCGACAGAAATATTTATTTCAGTCAGTCAATTTTTAGAGCTGTAGCACCGGGCCACATTTTAATTCAATTCACATTAGAAATGGGCACTACAGTTAACAAATTTTTTTTGCAATGTGCTAACAGCCAGGATAAGCACAAGCTCCACATCTAATTTTCGCTAATGTCCGATTCTCATGCTAATGACTCTAAACTGATTCAGTTTAAAGAACGGCTTAAATTTTTTCCAATACTGATCTCATGAGATGAACTGTCTGAACCATTGTGTATAACAAATCAGTCACTCAGAATGTGAGAAATGAGAACATGAGAGAAATGATAACATGGGTGTGTTCAGAGCTAGGCTGAAATTTAGTTTTTAACAGGGTGAGGTAGAAAGTTCAGTTTTCCCAAAAGTTATGTTTTATGTCTATATAATATTTTATTGTAAATAGGGCATAAATTTACTTGATACTCGACTTCAGTGACAAAGACTCCAGACTTGACATGCCTTCAGATTAAAGACTTGTGACATCTCTGAATCAATATTTATTTGTATAGCCCTTTTCACAATACATATGAAAGTTGTACATTGTCAGACAATTGTGTTATTAGAACTGATTATAGAATTTTACAGGTCTAAAATGGTACAGATTACAGATTATGGTGTCATCCCTACACAGTGTTAGGTCATCTAATGTCATTTTAAAATGATGGATCCATACTGGAACTGGCATGATATGTTGGTACCCCAGAATAGGTATCCCAAGGTAGAAATGGATGTAGCTGCTGTTTGTAACTTTACTATGACTAGAAAATCTTTAACAATTTTTTTATGTAACTGGAATACAGTTATAAAATGCATTATGTGGATGTGCCTTTGTGAACGAGTGTCTGAGCCCTGAACAGCATCAAAAAGGCTATTCCAGAGTTTAGAAACCAAATTCTAAAATGCTGTATCTCCTTTAGTAGATTTTGCAATTCTAATTACTACTCTAAGTCCAGAGCTTTGTGATTTTAAAAAGGTACATTGGCTTGTAGCATGATAGAAGATCTGTTAAATATACAGGAGCTGGAGGTTCTCCAGCTACAGGTAACAGCTCTTTCAGTAGTTTAGTTTAAATGAGGTCTGATAAGCATGTAGTAGGTTTAAATGAAGTGATAAAGTTTAATTAGCTCTTATTATTGAGGGTGAATTGTCAGACGCAGTGATAGATTGTATATTTACAATTGAATCCCTTATGGTTTTGATTTTCTAATAAAGTGTGATGGTATGTTTTTTTTCAGGTTGTGTTTGTTTAATCCGGCCACTGTAATACATTTTTTGTTTTCATTTTCATGTAATTTTTCATGTAATTTTTTGTTTTCATTTTCACTCGAGGTTGCAAATTTCTCTGTTTAGTGCATGATTCAATTAAATTTAATTTTATTTATAAAGCGCTTTTTTACAATGTTACATTGCTTCAAAGCAGCTTTACATATAAAATAATAATAATAATAATAATAAAACACAGATCAAATGTCAGACATGTTAATGGTATTATTGCAAATAATATGTGTGAGATGTATAAGACTAATTAGGCATACTAGGTTTATAGTAGGTTTATGAATAAAGGGGTTGACTAACCCAATAAAACCACAAAATCATTAAGCAAGATATGCGTTCCACCTTACATGGAGATGGCATATAAAAGATAACATCTTATGGGACAGGGGTATGCAATAAGGGGATTTGCAATAGTACCATGAACTACAACACGCAAAAGTAAAATACATGCATACATAAAATATATACCATAAAAATATCAGAAGTTTACAATTTACAACACCCTGAACTAAGTTAGACATCAGCAGTCTCCCAGCAAGCAAGCCAACAGGGCGACAGTGTCACGGACGTGTGGGGACCCAATTGGGTAACCCAATTGCAGACAACGATTTCTCAACAAAAACACTTCATTTACAAAAACAGAAACAAAAGCCCATGTGGGGGCAAAAACAGAGAACAAAAGGCAGACTAGTACACAATACAGAATATAAACTAAACGATAGTGAGCGCCCTAACAAGTGAGACAACGATACAAAAACATCAAAACATCACCAACGAAAACTTAGACACTTGATCTTACACACTGATTTGACATAGGCATTGACAGACCTTGACAGAGCTAAGACAATGACTTTGACATTGAGAACGAACGGGACAGCAAACACAAGGGCATTAAATAGAACAGAAAACAAGGACAAACAGGTGTGTGAAAACAAATGAATGGGGAAACAAGGGGGCGGGGTCAAGACACGCAACCGGAGAGCACATGGCGAATGTAAACAAACAGAAGCCATGTGTTTCCACAGAAAACAAACACCCAGAGCGTGAGTCTCCCGGAAACCAGAACCAAGACTAAGATGAGTCGGAATCTAAACATCACGCTCTGACACAGAACACTGAGGATGTCAGGATCCTGGCAAGACAATCGAAAGATACTCAAAACAGGAAGCCAGAACCCTGACATAACCCAGCCCCCCCCCCCCCTTAAAGGACGCACACCGAGGCATCCCCAGACAGACCGACAAGACAGGACAGAAACAGAACATGTAACAAGACAGGAAAAACATTAAACAAAACAGGGAAAATGTGACACAGGACAGGCAAAATCACAGAACCCAAAACCACAGGATTATAAACTGAAACGGGCAGACAAGCCGGGAGCAGCAGCAGGCACAGATGGAACGGGCACTGGAGCGGAGGGCGTCGCCACCGGAACGAGCATTGGAGAGACACTTGACACTGGAGCGGAGGGCGCCACTGCTGGAACAGACAAACTTGACACTAAAGCGGAGGGTGCCACCACCAGAACAGACACACTTGACACTGGAGCGGAGGGTGCCACCGCCGGAACAGACATAGAAGAGAGAGCCGCCTTCCCCTTTCTCCTTCTGGATCCTCCTCCAGGAGGATCTGCTGCAAGCAGCGCCGGATCCGACGGCACCCCTGCACTCACGACCGGCTCTGGAACGGGCCCCACCGTATTAACCGCTGACTCAATGGGGTACAACAGAAGCCCCTCCCCTCAGAGAGACTCTACGGAGGCTGAGCACGGCCGAGTCCGTAGCTCAATGGATGCAAACCCAAGGCACAGACCCTGCCGCCTAGGACTCCGGCGGACCTCTGGGGAGATAGGTGGAGAGCCTTTGGGAGGAACCTCTTTCCCACTAAGGTCGGTGAAGGATCTCCATCATCAAGATTTTATAAAATCTTAAAACATTTTATACAATGCTTGATGGGCAGCCAGTGTAGTGTTGACAAAACTGGGCTAATATGGTCATACTTGTTCATTCTTGTGAGAACTCTGGCTGCTGCATTCTGAACCATCTGGAGTGCATGAGTAACATTATTGTACCAAGGTGCAGTACGTTTTTCTTAAACCTTTTATAATTGGTTGGGATATATGGTTGGATAACTGTTCTGCCCTGTTGATAATGTGGAGTAATGTGGCTAATATCTGCAATGTGAAGTAGCCACGAAACATGATCATGATCAGAGATATTATCACTTTGGCGATCAGTGAGATCGGTTCCATGTGATATAATTAAATCAAACATATGATTAAAGTAATGAGTGATTTTAGTAGGTCTGTAAACGCAAGTCCTAATACGTCTTTTGAGTTATCTACATGAAAGTTAAAATCTCCAACAATTAGTGCTTTGTCAACATTTACTGAATGGAACTCTCTGACCTATTGGTTACAGACACCATTTCTATAGATTTTACATGCGTTATTATTAATTAACAGGGACGAACGCCAGCAGCCGTTGATAAAGGTTGTACTTACTAGCCAAAGGGTGCGTAGCATCTTGGTGATGTTGTTCAACATAGGGTCAATTATGTTAATTTCAATTATTTATAAAGAGCAGTTTTTGTTCATAACACCATGACATTAACCATTCATTTAGTGCAAATTGTCTACTTAGCCTTTCATTTTCTTATCGGCATGTGGAAAGCGGTCCTGACATGATAATCTTGTGGACGATGTGCTGTATCTTCATCAGACTCCTGACTCCATCAGGATCTCTGACTATGGCAGCCTTATGTCATTTACCCCTGCGTGCAGCATGACAGCACCAGTGCTCGTCACCCTTCAGGATCGTGGGTAACTGCGCAGCAACATCGAGAACACAAGCACAAGGAGAGCAGTGAGTGTGCACCTTACCTTTAGCTGAGGTATCGGATACGTGCTGGACGATGGAGTCTTCACTGATTACGGCATCACCTTCTGTCTCGAGGTTGTGGGTGGCGATCTTGAAAATTTGTGGCGGCATAAGGGAAGTGGTCTTTGCCTAGGTACTGGCTCACGCTTTCCCCTGCTGGTGTAACAGCACTTATGTGAAATTTATCTGGGCTGATCACGTCTGGGATGCATGCATGCAAGCATTACACACAGAAATAGATGCCGCAGAGGTTGCAGGTGTATTAGCGCTGAGTCAAGAACTTCTGTCAGTGTCAGCATGGGATGTTTCCAGAATGGTTCTCACTCTCATGGCTGGGCTTGCTTGGCTGGACCTCCAACTGTACCGCATGTCGCTCGAAGGAGTCTTCACCTGCAGTCAAAGTCATACACACATCTGATATGTTCGCCATTATGTCAAAGCAATCGGAATGATTTTAATGTAGAATACTGTTGTGGATATATTCATCTGAGATAGAAACCAAGAATTATAAGCTATTAATTTAGTTATCAGATACAAGTAGAGGATTTCGAGTCAACTTGACAGAGATCGAAACTAAAACTCTCCATTATGTGCCTACATAGTATAAAAAAGAATGAAAAATAATATATTAACCAATAATATCATAGTCCCCTTTTTTAAATCTAAATGGACAAAATAAAGTCCCACCCAAATTTATGTCCTGCTGAATGTTCTGTTTTCCTAAGAAATGTGCCAAAATATAGAAATTAAATACACTGCAAATAGCATTTCATGTTATCTATAATCTGTTTGTTAAAACTTTCTGCATTTAACCCAGCTGATGTTTGTCTTCTGTCAACCATGTTCTCTGACCTGTCTGTCTGTCCACCTGTCTGTCTACTTGTGTACCTGTCTATCTCTGTGTCTGTCTGTTTCTGTAGACCCATTCAGAGGAGAGACCGTTTCAATGTGAAGAGTGTAAGGCCCTGTTTCGCACCCCATTCTCCCTACAGCGCCACCTCCTGATTCACAACAGTAAGTGTGTGTTATCATGTGTTGTCTATTCTCTTAATAGATAGGCAATGCTCTGTATTTGTATATATATATATATATATATATATATATATATATGTTTGATGTTTGTGTGTGTATATATGTGTATATATGTGAGTAAATGTGTGCAGACATCAGCTCATGGCATCCTAGTGTAATAAGACACTAGTCTCTCCCTTAGCCCCCCAAACCCCTCCCCTCAAACCCTGGGCTGTGCGTCTGTGGGCCACAGGGGTGGTGGTGGGTGCAGGGCCTTTATGGAGCCGACTGGTCCAAGCAAGATGAACCACATTGCTGCTCTGCCCAGTCTAGACTGATCACACTGAGATTATTGAGCTACAGGAATTTCCTGCTGTCCTCCCAGGAGACCCCCTACACACATACACACATATATTACTGAGTGTAACTAAGACAGAGAGAGAGATGTTGTAGATGGGATAACAAAGGGTGTGTGAGTCTGTGTGGTCACTTTATATATACAGTTTCTATGTGTGTGATCACTTACGACCCACTGTGACATAATCTGATCCATCTGTGTCATAACCAATTTGGTTATGAAACAATGCTGTTTTTGTGAGTTAACAAAAACACATTATCATTAGTACACATTATCGTTTTAAAAGCGACAGATGGCTTACTGGTGCAGGTCCTCTATAAATACTTCACAAACGCCCCTATTTTGTTACTGTGTAAGTTTACTTCTCAATAGTTTGGTGACAAAATAGTCCCTGGAAGTTCACTAAATCTGACAAGATTTTATTTTGGAGACGTCCAGGGACCAGAGATTATGTGTTGTATGCAAGCAGAGTTGTGGATTTAAGTTGGTCTATAGTAAAGATAATTATCTTGATATAGAAAGTGTGTGCGCGCGTGTGTGTAGTTTAAACTTTTTTGGTCTAGTTCTTTGGTGCAGTATCTCTTACACTTTATCAAAGTTCAATATTTACATTACAGTCACTGTTGACATAATACAGTTCCAGTAACAGTCTTGCTAAGGCAATTATTTGATATAGATATCAGTTTTGATATTACTGGACTAGACTGTTGTAGAGTACTATTTCATTTTTAAAGAACCATAATTTTTTAAAATAAATTGCATTCATACAACCCTGCATTCCAGTTTCACTACAGTACTTAACAGCCTGTCCTAACCAGACACAACAGTTCCCAGTGGAGAGAGCTTTTAAAGCAACATGAAATCTAAATAATGACTCTTGCTCTGTTATTACATGAATTTTACATTCATTTATTCATTTTGCAATTCCAAAGACTTGAGATTTGTTTCAGTTTAAATGCCCTTAAATGTTTTGTTCATAACAACAATCACAGCTAAGCAGAAAAGTATGTTTAATATATAGCTATGTTGATTTTTGATGAGTAAGGAAATCTCTTCTCAATACCTCTGTTACCAACATTACCAGAATTACCCGTTAATAAACATACATGGGGATTTTTTTGAGCAATACGTAACTTTCCCATAAAAATGAGCAAAAATCAAGTACTGAGCGTTACCTGATTTACAGCCATAAGTTTATAATTTGTTCTTAGTTGCTTAGAATTTAAACTTGTCATCCATGTTAAGAAAATATGTTCCCAAGTAACTTGCGATTTTATGCTTTAAACAGAGATGGCGATAGAGAGATAGAGAGGAAAAAGTTTTGTTTTGCATCTTTAAAGTATATGGAGTTGCAGTATCAGGGACCTGTTGGATGCCAAAATTGTTGAATGTGATAGCATTTTGACAGTATTTTGTGACCACACAATACCCACTTACACAACAAGTAATTCCGATTGGGTTGTGTAATTAAAGATCTTAATCCAGTTAACCCAGTTGAGCAGATAAAAGCAGCACACAGCTTTAATGGGTTCTGACATAGATCCAAACACCAACAGAACCACCTCATGAATAAACAGATTTTTCTGTCATGGATAGCTTGGAAGATCAGCATCTCATAATAAAGTCTGGCGTAGTCATCGTGCATGCCCATTAATTTAAAGACATTGTTCATTGTCCAGGCTTTTTAATTCGGCGTTCAGTCTGCTCTGCTGGTGATCAGATGTGGTGATGCGTTGGGTTCTGTTCAACTATTCAAAGACCAGAACAAGCTTTAAACCAGAGGTTTGGCATAAACTCTTCTGGTTTGTTACAGAAAGCCTTGTTTCAGCTGAAATGCTGAAGAGATTTTTGCAGCACATACTTGCATTGAAGATTTTCATTCTTGTCATTGTGTACGATTTTATGGGATTTGAAGAAAGCTTTGGAGGAAGAACAGAGTGGCATCTTCTGAAAGGAACTGTGGCCTCCTGTGAGGGATGTACAGTTCCTTGGTTTTTCTACCTGATCTTTTATGATCCCTCTTTTTTACTCTGTCTTCTAATACAATGGGATAGAGAGCTGACATCCTTTTTAAAACGGAAAAAAATGGTCCAAATAAAAAGGATAATGGCACAATTTTCAAAGCTGAATGAACTTTGAGGGCAGCAAAGTGGGTTTGGACAAAAAAGTTTCTGTTAGACTAGGATTGAGTGGCACACTTTTAAACATGGAACATAAAGGCTTTCAACATCTGTTTTTTCAAAGTCTCATGAAGTCAGAATGCAATTTTTGAATGGGATTCTCAAATTACAACTGCAATTACATGCTTTTTATCTGCTGTTGTCCGTCCAGGTGAGAGAACGTTTAAGTGTGACCAGTGCGATGCCACCTTCAAGCGTAAAGACACACTTAATGTCCACATTCAGGTGGTGCATGACGGACACAAGAAGTACAAATGTGACCTGTGTGAGAAGGCTTTCGTCACGCCCTCCGTGCTTAAGAGCCACAAGAAGGTGCATCCAACAACTGTTCTGTTTGTTTTTTTAAGTGAATTTTTTAAGGGAATTTCTAAACAGGTATTACTTGCTGTTCACAAAAGGTTTATGCTTATAGTTCAGCCATATAGTCTGGGCTAGGGTACAGTGGTTGGCACATGTGCTTGGACATTTTGAACTCAACTCAAACATTTAGCTCATATTGAAAATGTAAGTCAAACCTGCTACATATTTTGATAATGTTTCCCTCTATCCGACCTAATACTTTTATGACATTCAAAGATCCCCCAAAATAATACTTCAATTGTAAAATAATTGAAAATTAAAAATAATCAATTGTAAATGTAGTAATCAAGTATAATCACTCAAGCACTTTAAACCCCTGGTTCCACAACTTCAATTCATCATATTTGTACTTAAAAGCATTTAATGTAAAAATGAGACATCCAATGTCAGGTAAACCAGTGTGCAGTTTATTACCACTCTATAGTTTTTTTGGTAGTGGGTGTTACGTATTACGGATAAGATAGCATTTGACATTGTCCTATCTAATTTCAGTCAGGGCTGAAATGTGACCTTTGGTTGGCACAAGAGTAAAGAACCTTAAACATCTTCGATTACTGTTTGACAGCAAGAGAAAAAGAGCTGAGGAGAGGCCAACTAGACTTCAGATATGCCTGATCACATCAGATCACTAATACCAAACTAAACATTGTACTGCGTTACAGCTGATGTGAAATCTACAATGACTGATATTCTGTTACTGTCAGAAATACGTCCAAGTATGGAATTTTAATATTTTACGATTGTCAGATTGGCAATCATTTTTACGATTGAATTTCACATGTGTAAGAAGATAGTTACCCGGAAATGAAAAATTATGAACATCATGTTTTGTCAAACCCATATGACTTTCTTTTGTGGAACAGAAAGTGTGAATTTTGCAAAAAAAGTCTCTTAAGAATCAGTACAATACAATGACAGTGAATAAAAATCTAATTTGCATCTCATATATTCAGATATACAGTGCAAAAAAACATACCGTAATTTAAACCACATTTGATGTCAGTGATGCCAGACACTTTTTGTTCTTTTGTTTTGTAACACAGTTTAAATATGTGAAAGCATGAATACGTTTTGATAAAAATGTTTGGTCTGCTCCTCACACAAAGCTATCACATGGCTACTGAATATAGGGAATATGTCATCATGTGTACTAAACTCCAAACGTTTAGTACACAATCACATCTGAAGGACATGTGTAAAAGTTTGTTAATTTGAATGTGTGTGTATGTAGGACATGGATTAAATATTATAGGAAGCATTTTAAAGGATTAGACAAAAATAGTAGTGACGTTTTAAACTGTCTATACACACTTCATAAGTAAACAATGAGAAGAGGGGTGATATGAGAAAGGTGGGAACAGAGAGGAAGGGATGGAGGTGAGGAAGTGGAGATGGGAGGAGAGAGATAAGAGGCGGGAAAGGAAGTGAGGGAAATGGGAGGAAAAGAGGAAAAAGATAAAGAGACGGGGAAAATAGAAGGAATTGGAGGAGTTTAAGCAGCTAATTCTGTTGAGCAACTACAGCACTGTAAGATAAGCTCTGTTTACAGCAGGTTCATGGGAGTACAGGCCAAAGATGATATGATTCATGTTTTCCTGAAACACAAACAATAGTGCCGCATCATGTTAAAATACTCAGTCAGAGTCAGAGATAAGTCTAAGGATTGTTCCTAAAATGTTAACACTGTGTTTTCCCATGTTTCTCACACTCAACAGACTCACACAGGAGAGAAGGAGAAGATCTGCCCATACTGTGGACAAAAGTTTGCCAGCAATGGAACTCTGAGAGTGCACATTCGCAGTCACACAGGTCAGTACACTATTCAAACTACAACAGTATGATCTGCTTTGGCACCACTTTACACAGAAAACAATTTCACTGTTCAGAGGCTAAGCACTAAATCTTCAATTGTACTCATCTAATCCTTCTTCAGAAGCTTGCTTACAGTTACTGTGGCATCCACAGAAAACAAGCTTTTGTAGCAGGCTAATATATAAAAATGTATATAGTTTGAAACCGCTAACAGTACATATAAAGGCACATTTCTGTCTCTCTCTTTCTGTACATCTCAGTGTGGACATGCTCCCAGAGCGTGTTCATTAAGCAGCCATTATAGTGGAGAGCTCAGCATTCCGGTGTGCTGCCATAACAACAGAGCACAACACACACACACACACACACACACATAAACATCTCTGTTTATCAAATCTCTCTGTCTTTTACTCAACACATCAGTCAGACAGAGTTTGATGTGTCTAGAGTACATTAACTATCAAATTACACACATTTGGTTGTTTCATGACAACCAAATGTGTTTTCATTGTTTTCTTTAAACGTGTGTCTGTAGAACAACAAACACCAGGGGTTAAACTTAGCATTATACACAAAAAGAAACACCCGAACATGAAGGCCAAAACATATCAGTACATAGGGTTACATAGGATTAAAACAAGATCTTGTTTTGGATGTTTGGTGGATGTTTGTTGCTAAATCTCTCTGTGATTGTGTGTGTTGGAATGCATTAGAAATGGTAAGAATGGGGTCACAGCTCATGAATGGACAGAAAAGGACTGTCTTTGCAGGCATCCAGCACTGTCACCTCTGACCTCTGCTGCCTTTAAATCTGACTTCCCTTTCTTTCAGGACTTACATTCACATGCATCTTTCAAAGAGGCACATGCTTAGAAACGTCAGTGTTGTTCAGTGTGTTTGTCTACCTGGTCTTGATGCCTGTGTGATGGCAGATTGTTTACTTGCCCATGAACAAAATGTCTGCACAGAACTTGAATGTTGAATTTTAAAGCTTCTTATACATTTGTTTACACGTCATGTTTTGAGTGATTTTCTGTCCTTACTGAAAGCGAAAAAGGTGCAGCCAGAAAACAAAAAAGAAACTAGATTGCAACATACATAATTTGAAAATTAGAATGTATTTGATGTGTAATATACACCTATGTGGTGCCAAATTTTGGACCAATTAGATTTCACTGTGAGCAGGGTTACCAAGCATGATGTGATAAACAAAAAAACAAGCAAAGAAATGCGTAATTGTCTTTCCTTTTCTGTCACTTACTCAACATTGTGTCGATGTAGTGACACTAGATGCTCGACCTTGAGAGATCAATCACTGTGCTTCTTATCAGAAAACACCAATAGGAATTGGCCTTCAAAATAAAGTGCCAATAGGAATTGGTGAGTGGGTTTTGCCAATCTCTGCTCCGGAGAGTTGTTCTTTGGAGCCAATCTATGTATGCGCTTCAACTGCTTCGCCTTTCCCTATTCTGCCTGCAAGCTCTGCCTGCATGCTTTGCTGCTCCGCACATGGATAGTGTTTTTTAAAATGTTTTATCCATGTTTTCATTTAAAAAAATTCCTTGAGCAAATTCCTCACTCATGGTTAGCATCTTTGTAAAGACATTTTCCTGTGCATGCATTTCTGGATGTGATCGGTGCATCACTCTTTCTGTAACAGCCCTAACGTCTTTCTTAGATGTGTAAGGGGCTCCTATGCTGAGGCAGCTAATTCATGAGAAATGCCTATTGGGAAATTGCAGTCACGATTCTCCATCTTTTTAAAGTAAGAGCCACTTAAGATGCTCCCTGCACTTTCCTCCCTTTGCATAAGCGTGTAAGGACGCGACAGCAAGCACTAAAGGTGCTTTGGGAAACAATGGTAGCGTTTTCATGGGGTTAAACATTATAAACCCCACAGTTCTCAGATAAGATAAGCGGTCTGCCTTGGATGGCTCACTGTCACACCCAGAGCTCCAGTAGGGAGATGGTTATCAATTGCAGCATGAGGATGGGCTCACGCCATTAAAAGCAGATGACTTTCTTGCTCACCCAATATTTAGCCACATAATTTGTGCATAGACCTAAAGGACATGTGCTGTATGTCTAGTTCTGCCTCAACACACTTGGTTTCTCTTGAGGACTGCACATATCAGTTCAGGGTCCTCCCCTTTGGTCTGTCCCTGCTTTTTTGCAGCCTACCTAAGGTCACAGATGCTTGCTTAGGCTCCCTCAACATGGAAACCATAACGCATAGCTGGCCCCAGGTCTGTAAGCACCCCGAATGTGCAATGTCAGGACAGAAAAGGAGCAGGTCTTGCTGAATGCGCCATTCTGCCTACTCTGCTCTCTATGAAACTACTTCTGGGTCACCTGGCACTAAACCTGTACAGGTTACAAAAGTAACCATTTCTTATTTTGATTTCTTATTTTATTTCGTAAGAGATGTAGAGAGGGAATAGATGGATGTTTATTCCCTGTTTTAGATCTTTAAACCTCACTAAATTTTACACTAAACACTACATTTTATACTTTTTATAGATTTTATACTTAAAGCAAGAAAAAATGTCAAAGAGAAATATAAACCTACTATATTACTGTGTCCTGTCAATAAAGAAAGTATTATAAAACTGTTACTTTAGAATTTTGATTAAATATATTGTGTTTAAAGTGGTTGTAAAATGCTGAAAAAGCACACCTGTGACCACACATTCTATAATTAATAATATAGCCTGCAAGCTAATGAACTTGATGTCAAGTGTTGATTATTATTAATAATCCATGTCCATTTTGTATATTAGTTTATTTTTATCATACTGCTGTTGCTGTTGTTTTATTAAAATAATATTTATAAAAGCAATAAAGCACTCAAGGGGCTGTGTTGTGCCTATGAATGTGCTGTGCTTCTCATGATTTGTTATGGTTTAATCATTGCCTAAAGGTATTAGACCTAAAAAAGACAGAACTTAAAGAAGAAAATTGACAAAAGCTGATATAAATGGGTAAAAGTATAGCATTTGGTAGTTTATACAACAAATCTGTGTCACATTAAGTTGTTGCGACTTTCTGGGTAGCATTTGACCACGATCAGTTAAGTCTTTATAAGCCCTTAAAGTGCTCATGTAGGATCTGCACAAAAACTGATCTCAGATCTGTCATAAAAGACCATTCCTCTTATAATAAAATACAGTACTCACTGCATTTAAAGGCGACAAAGAGCAGAACATCAAAGTGGTTGGAGACTGTTTAAGTTGGAAAGGTTGTTTCCCTTTAAAGGTCCAAGTAAAAACACCGTCCAAACAGATCCAAGGACCCTGGTTTGAATGAATGTTCTGTCTGCATGTGTGTCTTAGTTTGCACATGCTGCAGGTCCAGTGTGGTGCCACTGGCAGGATGAAGCACAAGAGGACCTAAAAGAAACACTTACAGAATGTGGAGGGCTGAATGACATCATATGGGGTGTCAAGGCCTGAGAGAAACAAAAATATTGCCCAAGTTTAGCATCTCATTTACGGAAAACTGAAAGGGCCATTGTTTAATAGAAATGGGAAGGGTGTGTGGGGGGGGGTTGAATATGTGGTTTACAAGGACACAAATGTGTATAATGACATGTAGAACAATGTGAAATCGCTTAAAAAACATACTAAATGGTGATTAAAAAATGCCAAAAGTTTTCTGTGTGTGTTCGGTTTAGGAGTAGGGTTAGGGGATAGAATATACAGTTTGTATAGTATGAAAACCTTTACGTCTACCACATATGCCAACATCCTCCCAGAGTCCTTTGTTTTCCTCATAATTTCATGCTATCCCATTTTGTTCTTGTTCCTTTGTTGCCTTTTTCTCTATTGTAGAATTCCAAATACGCATGGGCCAGAATGCTCCACTTGCAATCTAGCTACTGACTAGTCAATTAGTAATGTTTATCTGTTTTTTTTTCTGTGCAAGTTTCTTTTTCTTTTATTTATTTGTGGTGGGGCTGTAAAAGGGGATGGTTTTATTTCAGTATACTAGGAGGCAAAATCAAGCTTACCAGGTACAGTACAACTGAATTTGACAAAGTTTGGAAGGTTCAATGCATCTTTAGAGTTAGGTGTAAAGTAGACCAGTCTTTATGCTGATTACAAGAAGGAGGTTCAGTTGATTTAAGAAAGGGTTCCACATGATTTCCATAAATTGATTTCCATGAATTAAACCCTGAAGAAAGAAAACTGCACATCTCAGGACTGGAGTGACATATTTATGATACTCAGATGTGGAGGGATGACAGTATAAAATGTTACAGCACAGCTGTAGGAAGTTTAGCACATGTATCTAGTAATGATGAAGGAAGCTGAGGCACCCGTGTGTGTGTTTATAGTGATGGGTAATCTTTGAGATGTTCTCGCTGCAGGAGTCTGTGTCCTCACAGTAGTCTAACAGTGCGCAGTTAGACAATCACACGCACACACACACACACACACACACACACATACAGCGTCTATCTGCATCTGGAATGTAAAAGCTATTCAGTCCAGTAAAACGGTGTGTACTTGTGATATAAACATCTCAACTGGCCTGCATGCTTCTGAATCCCAACAACAGAAGAAGAGCAACTTTTTCCACTTATGTAAATTCAGATTCAAGATGTTTTGTGGTTATTTTTTCCCTCGGTTACTGTATTTCCCTCTGTTGATTGCTTGGATGACAGTGTTAGGAACAGAGATGTTCAAATCTGTGTATATTTGAAATCGTCTAGTTGAAGGGAAACTGTATATAGGTTGTGCATTCTTACATTTAAAACAGCTGGCCGGAGCACAGTAGTAACAAAATGCTGAAAGTGTGAAACCAGGGGTTTCAATTACCTTTGCATATTACATTTATTTTATTACATTTATCTATTTGGCAGACACTATAATCCAAAGTGACTTACAGTGCATTCAAGCTATTTGATCAGTATGTGTGTTTTCTGGTAATTGAAACCCAGACTTTTGCTGTGCTAACTCAATGCTCTACCAGCTGAGCTACAGAAACACTTCAATAATATTAACAGTTATTAGTAATTAGTACTGATGCAAAAATATTAAAGCAAAATATAAAAAAAATCAAAATAAACTAACTGGTCAGCTTCATCAACAAACTAGTTGGTTGTCAACCATCCTGACCCGTCCCAAGTTGAGAGTCAGTGTGTGTGCAGGGATGCATACAGAACTGGGTGTGTGTTATGTACTGAATACAGTGCAAGCATGGCAACATTTAAGCTTGTGTGGCAGCCTTTTTAATTTTAGAAGTCTGTCAGTAATTAACAGGTCAGGTGTGAAGTTATTGAGTGTGTCTGTGACTGATCAAAGTCAATTGCGTATTGGTCAAAAGCGACCAATATCATATTACAGCACCACTCCAGTCTTCTAGTTTGTACCCAGCAGCATTCAGGCCTAGATTTACAATATGTGTGTGTATGAATGTTTTGACCTGCTTGTGTGCATTCATTTTGGATGTCGGACGGAGAAAGAGGAAGCCAAAATTGAGTCTGTGATGGACAGGCCTAATATCTTTCATACTGAAGGCCCTGAGCTACAAAGATCTTCACATAACACCAGCACAATGCCCGGCATGTGACAGGGACAACCATCTGTTCACCAGACACATACACACTCACACGAGGGGGGGTACCAAACGGATCGATTAGCAGATGGGGGTGTCTGGGGCCACAGAGGACCGCCAGTGATTTAGAAAGAGAGCAGAGACTCTTGGGTCACACAAAGGTGGTGTCCCGTTACAACACATGCTAAATCGGTTAGCCCCCCTCTTCACACACATCAGGGTCTCAAATTGGGATTCCTTGGTAATATTTCTAAAAATTACAAAATTACAACTAGATTTTTACTTTTTCTAAAGAAAATGCTAGTGGTACTTTCCTGAGCAAAACTTGTCGCATTGTGGGAGGTTACCGGGGCATTTCTAAAAAAGGATCTGAGTGGCCCAAGTCAAATCAGGTCAAGTCTGTAATATTATGGTTAACATATACAACCTGGCTTCCTGCTTCAATGTATGTCATTTGGTTGTCTGCCAAGCAAAAACAAAAAGTTTTTGCCAAAAATTGCATAGCCAGTTTATTTTTAAACTGCCAATATTTAATACTTAGGGTTAAGGGTTGGTTTAAAGCCCTAAATATGAACAGTGCCCTCCAAAATTATTTAGACAGTAAAGGAAAAATTGCTCTGTTTGCTGTTGAGTCAACAAATCTTTTATGATTAAAGAATGAATATGAGGCAAAGGTACAGAATGTCATATTTTGTTATTTGGCTATTTCAACATTAAATGTGTTACCAATTTAGAAGAACAGTTTGAAACAGTTGGCTTACAGTTGTGTTTCGAAGTAATATGCTGTGTCCTTTTGCATTGTTTGTTCACACATTAAAACAGGTAATGTGTAGTATCGGCTCTATCCATTGCTTCTGCAGTCTAAGTCTTGTGTTTGGTGACAGCAAATAAGCCAAGATGAAGACAAGGGAGCAAAATGTCCAAAATGTGAAAACTGTTAAAAAATGTGACTTTTAAAGGGGTCATGTCATGTGAAATTAAATTTCCCTTAATCTTTTGACATAAGACATCTTGGTATCGTTAATAGCACGTCCTGATTTTGCCAAGTGGTTGTTGTCCTGAGACCAACATCTGTGATGATGTCCCTGAGACAACAACTGCGCCAGCCAATCAACGTTTATGATGTCATCGTGGCGCGCCGTGCCGCTGCCGGCTGCTGATTGCTCCAAAGTAAAAAAAAAATCAGCAACGGCAAACCGATCTGTCAAGCGCGGTTACAAGGTAAGACCATCGTTTTCGAACCTCCTTATTGGTTTACAGTTGCGCGCCGCTACGTCCGATGATCGTGAAACGCGTATTCGTTTTTAGATTTTCACCTTCTGATAAACGCTGTGAGCGGCATGGTGCGCCGCGATGACATCGTAAACGTTGATTGGCTCGCGCAGTTGTTGTCCCAGGGACATCATCACAGACGTTGGTTTCAGGACAACAACCACCTGGCAAAATCAGGATGAGCTCATTGATACATCATGCACGTTTCATAGCTTAAAATGTCCTCCTTATCAATAAGGAAGGCGTTTATTTAATTATTCTCTAGTAAAAAAACAAATGTGAAATGGCTAGATATGTGATGTTTCAGGGTAGATTCAAGACCAGTCATACACAAGGGAAACACTCAAATTTTTCTTTCACACGACTAAAACGGAGTGGAAAAATGGCATGTTACATACTTTTGAATGTTTTTGGGGCAAAAACTAGTAATATTATAATTATATCTTGTATAAAATATAAAAATAACCCATGTCATGACGTTTTTAATTATGAAAGATTTTTTGACTCTAGCAGACAGAGCAATTTTTCCTTTACTGTCTAATACTTATGGAGGGCACTGTATGAACATACAAACAATGGTAATAGTGATGCTTGGCAGTTGAAGTCCCATTGGAATTTGTACTGTAGGCATCTAGTTAATTTTGAATCACTTGATTCAGTGTTTCTCAACCAGAGGACCAGGGCCCACTAGGTGGCCTCAACAGACTTTTTAAAAAGCAGAACTATTTTTGACTTTACACAGCATAACACTCATAGTACACAGCACTGACAAAATGGCAAGATGAAACACAACAGCCAAAGATGTCCATCTGATGCATGTGTGTATAAATCAATGTATATAGCACATACAGTATGCAACATGTATTACAGTATATTGCACTCAGAATTCAAGAATTTGCCCTTTGTAAACGCTTCCTTTGAATATGATACGTGAGTAGTGACTAGCTCCACACAAGAGTTGAATCAAGTAATTTGCTTGAGTTCAGACTGACACCCTTAGGGAAGGTCTGACATACTTGATATGTCTCTACATATTGGAGACTACTATTAAGAGACAGTGATACTTTGGACCATAAAGCAGAACTATAGATATGTCAGGAACGATCCTCTTCAATACCATCTACTCATAAGAGCACAATCTTTTTTGTCTTGAGCTAAGCTGAGTTTTAGAGACTTGACAGATGCTCAAATCCCTTGACCCAGGATTCGGTGCTAAACGCCATTGGATCCCTTTTCTAATGTTTTCTACAGAGGTCCTTTAGGCAAGAAACGTTGCTTTAACCTAATACCCTACTTGTTACATAAACAGCAGATCCTGATGTACTAAGCCCATCTGTGAAATACGTTTTCTTGTTTGTCAACACGCTGACCTGTAAACCGAGCCTAAGACACTAAATGAAAGTTGCAAGGAACCCAGCATGCATCAAAACACACCAACATCAACCCAACAGATGCAACCATGACAAACAGGAAGAGGGTGTTTCCTTATTGCAAAAATATTCTCCAAAAATTGACACAGAAACCAAAGAAGGATACCACATAATCTTAAGAGCTAGATGGGAATGTGCGGTTCAGACATCTAAAGATGGTGCAAATATGCATCTACATAAATTTCAGTTGTAATCGAAAGATCAGACACCTTTTAGTAAAAATATGCAGTTGGTCAGCTAGCTGAGGATTAGTGGAGGAAGTGTGCTCCAACAAGAAGTTTCTTTAGAGGATGTGGAAGCCGCAATATTTCTGTTAAGAAGAAATATGCTTGTTGTATTATATAGGAGGGTTTTGTGTTTTTCTATATTTGCACTGGGTGGTACAGCTCTATTATGAAACTATGAGAAAAGCTTGTCACCATCAAATCAGCACTGTAATGGATGATCAGAGAGCACTCTCATATTTAATGAACATCTTACATGTGCATTCCCCCTGAAGCTGAGCTAATTAACCTTATTATTCAAAGGGCAGCAAAAAAGTTTTCCTCGCCAATCTCTTCGTTTATCTAATTAAACTACATAACTTTTTTCGAATCTGACAATTATTCCCTCAAGAAATTGTATTAACAAGAAAGTGAATTAGAAAAAGGATTGTTAGACAATCAGGATGCACACACACTGGAACACAGCAATTGGCATTTCTCTTAAAGCAGTGTTATTATGTTTTGCCATTTCACATTTCTCTATGGGGCTGCCCCAAATGCCAGACGCATTACCTATTCCAAAGGGAATCATTCTCCATCCAGAAAACCCCTATTTCATTAGCCCAGAAAGTCCTATAATGAGAATAGGGCTTTGTTTTATGTGAACAGGCTTCTTTCTGCTTCCTACTAGTGATGGCTGAAAGAGGCCAATCTCATGGTTATGTGAGCCTGATATTTGTCATCTTTTTCAAATCTGAGAAAAAATTCTGACAGAATAACCCAATGCAACAGAAACACTGCCAATGAGCATTTTTTTCATCAACTTTTGGATGTCTAACAACATCATGCAGAACATAAGTATGCCTGTGTTATAAAAAGCTACATGAATAGTAACATATTCCTTTAAATGGCACATACATTGTTGCCATGTTGAGCAATCAAGTTGGTTCTGCCAGAACAACACATGTTGAGTATGATTAACTACACATTGTTATTGAGCATGTTAAACTCAAGTTGTTAAAATATAGACAAAAATGCAAGGGGAGTTTTTGAATTCTACTGTATGTGAATCTGAAGAGCTCTCTGTAACCACATATCCATGTGGGATGTGAGCAGTATGGTGAACTATGATGCAGTTACACGAGGACACTGGTTTTCAGCTGGTGGGTCTGATTGACCCATCAGAAACAAAAACACAAAATAATTGGCTGCTAAGAATATGAAACCATCTCAATCTATGAGGCATATAGAAACTTATTGTCTACATATGTGTTGTACTGGGTAAGTTTAGGGTTAAAGGTAGATTTAGAATCAAAACTGTAATTACACAAAGATACTTTATTAGGTAAATAATTATTGTTATAAATTATAGTAATGTGTAGCATGCAATGTTTATAGCATGCACCATGCAATTTAAGTTGTAACATATTATTTGTCTCAAATTCAGTCTTATTATTCAGTCTATACATGTCTCAAATTTAGTCTTACTATTATGTTAATTAGTGGTGTTTTTTGAGACAAATCAAAATTGTAAATACTGAACTGAGCTTTCAGTGCAGCTGTATTTGTATGTTACTTAATACTGCAGGATTACAATCAGAACTGGGCTGCTATCTACAACCTGGATCAGTTTTATCTGAAGCAGACCCATGTGTTTATCCACTGCTTGATTGACAGCTTATCACGCCTACTTTATGGCAATACTGAACGTGCTCAGATAGCATCTCTCCCATTCAACCCAGCCACGCTTTGATCTGTGGAGGGCGGGGCTTAACTGACCCCACCTACTTCAGGTCACTTCAGTTCAAGATGGTGTAGATAGAGTTTCCAGAGTCCCAGTGTCTTTGGTTTTATGTTTCTGGAGCGGAAAAGTGGTATCCTAAGAAGGCACGCAGTATTGATTTGGAAATCCTGTTTTATATTTTATATTCCTTGTGGACACATTATTTCAGACTCCATGTAGCCAGAAATCAGACAGTATATATCTATTTCCTCTTTGGGCCAAAGTGCATATATTGCCATTTCTTATAGAGCAAAGATAAAAGCTGCTTTTTTGCATAAATACATAACTGATTGTGATATCAAAATGCAGCTGCTGTCATGAATCTACGCTTAAGATGTACTTGATCTTCGGCTACAAAATGTATTTGTGTTTCTTTGTGGTCCAAGGTAAAAATGTGGAACAAAATTTTACAAAAGCCAGGGTATTGTTTATATCCTCAAAATAACCCAAAGCACATTGTCAGATACATCTTGGTTGGTTGTTCTGTGCAATTACAATTAACAAACAGCTTTTAATACAATGCAGATTCTAAGTTCTGTACCAGCTACCTAGTTCGAAACCCAAACTATGCCTGACATCAAAACATTCTAGAAGGAGGCAAAAGACTCCAAGCTTTTATCTCTGTGATGTTGAATGTTACGAGCATATGTGATTTCATAATGTAAAAACTTCTTTAATCTCTAATTAGTACATCCGTACATCCTTTTTCACCAAAAAGTGCTTTTATAGCAGTGGCCGACATTTCCACTGATTTGAGGGCCAGACGTCTTTGGTACCTGCCCAAAAAACAAACATTGGTCTTTGTTTAAGTTTGTTTGTAAAACATATTTTATGTATGTTATGTGTCAGGTAATGCGCACGTTTATTTTTGAATAAGACAGTTGCATTTCAGACAGATGGAAAAAACAATTTCTAGAATAACCGTAGCAGTGTGACAAAATTAAGGGTGTCTGTCTTATGACTTAAATAAGCACTCATATATATAACTCATATCTTATAACTTAAACTTAAGCACTCATAACAGAGTGCTTCTGCTATGGACCCTTAATTAAACCGGGAGCTAGTTATGCATATAAGTATGGCAGGATTACGTTGTTTTTTTTTGGTGAAGATTATTTTACCTTCTGATAGTGTTTTCCATCAGTGGTTTCTGGTTTGAGACCAGCAGGTGTAAAAATTGCGCAAAGTAAATTCTTTCAGCCTAGTACCTTGTTTTTTTTTTATGGAAACACACAGAACTGGGGTGGATTGGGCACTGACTCTAGTAGGAGCACCATGTCTGTAAATCAGACACTTTATAAATACCTACAATTCGGTCACCTAGTAAAGTATATTTTTGAGAAGATTGTGCATCTAGATCCTTTATGAAACACACATTTTTTTCTTATCTTCTCATGGCAATAGTTGTTTATTTGTTAGCTCACATTTACTGGATGCCCAAGTTTTGTCAGTTGTTTTCTGATTGTCTGATGTTTGTTAGTGTTTGTCTGATTTCAGGTGAACGGCCGTATCAGTGTCCATACTGTGACAAGGCCTTCAGCAAAAACGATGGTCTTAAGATGCATATACGGACACACACAAGGGTAAGACCACTCAGTTAACAAATATACATCCACCTGCCCCATCTCTTTGTCTTTTTAATTTCTCGGACACCTGTGTTTGTCTGTGAGTTTGTGTGAATGCGTATGTTTGTTTGTCTGAATGTTTAGATGTTTTTGTCTGGATGGCAGTCGCACTATAGATTCTGCTTAACCTTTAAACAGCTGGTCATGAAATGTCTTCACACCACAGAATTAAACAAATGCAAACCCTAGCCAAAATTGTTCAACATCTGGATAATATGCTGCCTGAAAAGGCTACTGGTTAAAACACTTTACTGTATATGATTGTGTTTGTGTGTGTCCAGATGTGTGTAAAACAAGTACAGAAACATGTCAACCTTATTATGACCTAATACACCACTTATTTAATGCCTGTGAGTTTTAGGGAATAGTTCACCCAAAAATGATAATTCTCTCATTATTTACTTATCCTCATGTTGCTCTAAGCCCATATGACTGACTTTTATTTGTGGAACACTGTAAGTCTTAATGTGAGGAACTGACAGCCTCAGTTCCCATTCAAAGGATGCAATGAAAGTTAATTGGGACTGAGGCCATCAGTTCCAAACATGTCTTCCATGGAAGAAGTCATATGTCTTTGGAACAATGTGATCGTGATGTTGCATGGTGGTACGTGTACTGTCATGCCGTTTACATACTGTCATGCCAAAAAGAAGCTGAGGAGTTAAACCCAGACCACATTTGTTGGCCCAGTGACAGTATGGCTTGTCTGTTGTTTGGCATAAAGCCACACCGATGTCCTCTAAGCATGGCCATACTTACCACTGAGGTCCCCAAGGTCCCAACCTCTGTATTTATTTGGTGGTCATAAAATAAAAGTCAGGAAATATTTTAAAGGCTGGAATGTGTTTTGGTTCTGCCAGTATTTTAGAAGTACACCTAGATAAACTGATCTCATATCTCACTGCGGTCAAGCAGTGCTCAATGTCAAAATGACTGAGACAGCCAATCAAATAAAAAACAGTGGGAGTTACTGGTCAATCAAGTGAAAGAAGGGCATACGTCCCTGTCTCTAAGGTATTTCAAACTGTCATCATTTCTAGATACTGAGCCCAGTTCCAGTAAACCTTAAGGGAATTGAGTCAGTGGAACTATTCACCGTCTAACATGACGTATTCATACACACCAACTTTCTTTATTTTTGATCATGTAAATTAGCCTGACAAGTGAGAATCTGTGGAAAAATCAACCAGTGGGTTAGCTTGAACATATAGTAAGCAATTTAATCTGTTTTGCTTCACCATATATTTTATTCAGTCACACACGTCCTCTAGAATCCTCTGTAAAACTCCAAAAGCGTCAGTCAACCAAATGTCACTAGTTCTGCAAAATGCTTTACAAGCTTTCTGATTGGCTAGTTTTTTTTGATTGACCGCTCCCCAGACACTTATTTGCTGTTTACAGAGTCTAGGGCTTTCATAGAGACAGGTAATTTTCTTTTTTAAGTTGGTGTCACTGATTTAAATCGAATAAGAAATTACTTACAGCACATTTAGGACCATATAATAAATAGCAATGTTTAAGAAGCATGTTTTCTGAAAGATGTTCTTCTTTGTTTGTCATGTCTTTGATGATGAATGGCATGGGTGTTTGTTCTGACATTATTTTCTGAAAGAACTATTTCACTTCCCCATCCCCGTTATTTAGAATAGCAGCGTCTCTCAGTTTTTATAACACAGACACAGTGGCAACATCAGCATTAATGGAGGAAAACTTCAGAAAGGAGAACAGATGCAGCACATCATTAGAGCTCTTCGCCAAATCTGGACCATGAACCAGTAATTCTTAACCATAACATATGAGCTGTAAACTGACACACAACAGAGAGCAGAACAAGGCAATTATGATATCATAATGAAACTTAATGAACTATTGTGATGCCATAATAGAAACAAGCAATGACAAAACAGTGCTAATCCTCTAAAGTTAATGTTATTTTGATTGTCTTTTTAGGCCTATATGACAATGAGGAACTCACTAAAGAGTTTCACTATTTTAGCATGCAGTAGTTCACCATAAAAATGGCATTTTAATCACATACCAACTGCATACTTTTTGGCGTTGGTAAAACGTCTATAGTCTATATATTTGCTTCATTGTAGTGTGCAGTTATTTTTTGTACAACCCTGCACATTATAAGGTAATTTTTTTCATTTTTCTAGGTAAATGCATTCTTTCTTTGCAAATGTGCTTGATTCACAAAAGTAATTTGTCATGTTCAAATCGTGCCATTACTGCACAGGGATTAGGGATGTTTGTGCATCACTTTGCAGCAATGTGCTGCATCCTCCACATAGATCTGCTGCATCTTCCATCTAGATCTTCAAATCAGACAGCAAGATGGAGAATTCCCCAATGCAAATTGTAGTCAGTACTACTTCAGTGTGGGTTTGTTGTGCCTAATTCCTTTAGTGAATTTGGTCCTAAAACAACAGACAATGCATTCAAATAAATGGTGCTGTCTAGTTCGATCTTAGCAAATTTCCCCCTGAATATTTCATAAGGTTTACATGTGCATGCTGTGGTTTTCTGTTAATGATGTTGTATGTTCCATGAGCAAATTGTCTGACCTGAAAATGATGTCTTCATACCTCTGTAAACTGCCTGAGAACGCAACATTTTTCAGGTTTCACAGTACTAGATTTAATCAATATGGCATGATTCACAAAGCTGAAAAAAATATGGGATATGAAAAAATATCCACTCTTGTCCATCTGTGCTAATGTGTGTCGTCGTCCATGACTCTTGACCTGTACATATTTTTGTGAGGCTCATGTTGCTGACAGTCCCAGCTGATGGTTTTAACTGCTGATCTGATTCAACTTCGGAGATTAACATCTACATACTGGAAATATTATGCTCTGTATACGCCAAGACTCTCATCTTACACTGTATTATTTTCTCTCAAACACACACGTGTCCTTGCTGGCCTGAGCCCATATTGATTACGTCTTCATTTTCCAGTATCCTCGTTTCCGGTGCCCACCCATTCCCATGGCAGCTGGGTGCTGGAAGTATAAGCATGGCCTGGGCTATCACCATATGTCTTTTTAAACACCCTGTAGACATCATATCTGTCTACAGGCCCACTAGAACAACACCCCTCTCACATTAAACGCGTCTGTGTTCTGAGATATGTTTGAGGGCTTATTTATCTTCAAAAATATCGCCAAATATGATAAAACCTCACTTTTCAGCCATCCTCATTTTGGACAATTCATCAATTAAATTTTAGTTCAAAATTAATTTTTAGCTTCTAATGGTTTAATAAAGTTTCTACTTAAACCATTGCTGAGATAAAATCATTTACATTATGTATAGTATACATGTAGTACAGTATATATGATTTCTAATTATTAAGTAATGTACAGACAGACATCTTGGGCCACTGTGTCTAGAGAGCTCTTCATTCTGTTTCACTCTTGTGTGCCGTTTAACTGTTTTTGAACATTATCAGGGGACATGAATAATTGTTTGCATTTTTTCAAGCTATGTTTAAGTAATGAATGGTACAAAAATATCACATTAAATTGGCAGTCCTATTATTTATTTTTAATAATTCTAAAAGTTTTTTGGCAAGGTTAGGGCGGTTAGGGCTATGTAAGCAAAGAATGTGTGTGTGTGCATGTGTTTTACACAATGTCCAAGTGTGTATTTATAATGTGACAACAGCATTGTCCGTGTTCAGACTGTTATACAAGCAAATGTCTGCATGTGTGTGACTCCATGTAAAATGTGTTCCAGGTGTGTAATTCATGAAGGGCAACTTATTCCAGAACATCTTTAGTGTGTGTGTGTGTGTGTGTGTGTGTGTTCATTCTGTAAGCATACAGATATATGTTTGTGGCTTAAAAGATTATTTACACCTTCTTAGAATATATCAAGTCTTAATTCTTTTCTGCAAAACAGAGTAACAGCCTGCAGCAACATTTATTACACAGTCATAGCTTTTCTCTGACTTTAAATACTGCTGGGAAGTTCCTGTATGAATGTGAGGTCATATTTACTAGTGTGTGCTAAGGCATCAGGGTTAGAGACCTGAACAAACCCCTAGTGAAAACATTTAATCCAGCACCATTTGTGCTATAGACCTTAAAGCCTCAAATTGTACGGCTTAAGTAAATAATGTGCTATTAACTTTCCTTTTTGCGTTATTTGATTAGGATTTGTTATCTGGTGGATGATTCAACAGGCCACATTCTCTACTCTAGCAAGGCCATAGCAACCACCCAAAACACACTAAGAACCACATAACACCTTGACCAACCCACTCTCTAGATATTCTTCATCAGCAATACACAAAATACAAAATATATAGTACAGTCAATATTTAGAATTTAAACACTATGTCCAGGCCCAGGTGAACAAAATTTAAACGTTTGTGCAGATTTTTTAGGGAAAATCTACACAATGGATTTAAACATGATATAATGTTAGAAGGAGTTCAGGGCATAATCAGATTCTCTCACTTTGATAATCAAATTCTCACTACAGCCCATAGATAATTATGGTATTGTTCTGGCGTCAGTCCGAGATGGCTTGAAGACATTGCACACATTTGTGTGTGTGTTTCTTTGTGCATTCAACATTTTTCTCTTCTACAGGAAAAGCCGTATAAATGCAGTGAGTGCAACAAAGCCTTCAGTCAAAAACGTGGCTTGGACGAACATATGCGCACACACACTGGAGAGAAGCCCTTCCAGTGTGACGTGAGTTATACGTACACGCACACTAAACATTTCAATATAATCTCACATGCAAACCATATTACATAATGCTGCATTCTAACACACACACACACACACACACACACACTTTTTGGATGACTATCACACAACCAGTACTGCCCACCTCACACAGATACCACAGGCACAGCCCAATGGAAGAGCAAAGGCAGAGGACTGTGGGTAGTGTGTGACGTTCAGTGGGGTTTAGTCTCAGACCACTGAAAGAACTATAGCCAGTATTGAGTTTAAGCCTGCGGACCACTCTGTATCCACATAATCAGCACCATGACGCGTATCAGACCACAAACCAAAACGGCCTTACTGCTATACAGCACATAAACCAGTGCACAGTCTAACTCTGTGTCTGTGTGTGAGGGTGTTACTGTGGTGTCAAAGCCGCAGTGGAAGGACTTCCCGCCAAGCGGACACAAGGACGAAACCGCCCTGCACAAACTGACCCATCTCTGACCTTTCGGTGTCTTGAAGCACACACGCAGAGACACACACACACAAACATCCCGCTCCAAGCCACACCATTAAATTATCTATGAACTTCTCGTTATCTTCTCACAGCCTCTGAAAGGATATTTGTGACCATTTGTGAGTACTGTGTCATAGATATCTTAGGAAACACACACAGGCACACTTCTTTTTCTCAGAACATGGTTTAGCCAATTAATACTAATGTTAGTTTGCCAGTGTAAAAGCAAAAGTGTCTATTTACATTCTTAATAATGTTGAGGGTCTTAAAAACATGTTATACAGAATGCAAATTCACAGATCATTTTAAAGTAATTTAATTGTATTAAATGGCCTTTAGCTTTTTTATTTAGCTGTTTTTCTTTAACGAAAATGACATTATATTATTATTGATCATTTCATTAATTCCCACTTACATTTCACATGGAATATGATATGCAGAGTAATTGCATTATCTTTCGTTTGCTAGCATTGGCGGTGCAAATAATCACAGACTCATTCACATACTCACTCTGCTAAGGGAAATTTTATTGTCCAGTTTACCAAAGAACCCAGAAACCCACGCTGACACAGAGAGAACATGCAAACTCCAGACAGAAGGGCCTCCTGGCTCAGCATTGGCTCGAACCAGAACCTTCTTGCTGCGAGGCAATGGTGCTACCCACTGGTAAATTAGCAGGGAGAATTAGTATTACCTCGTTTTTTGCAAATGACGCAAAAAAAACAACGCCATTAAAAGTCCAATTACAAAACGCTGAAAGCCTGATCCCTTAGAATTTCTAAAAGGTCAAAGATGGGTCAGTTTTTGTTGTGTCTGCCTGGCATGTCCTTCTATTACAGCTTTGATGCCACAGTAATGACAGAAGTTAGAATTTGTTTTAAGTATATGTTTTAAATGTATGTTTTACATATAAAACCATAAAGATTTTAACTGACATATTGGCTTTGCTGGACACAAACCAGGAATGTCAGGGCAGGAGTGGGGTCCCAACAAAATTTAATTTTCAAAGCAACAGTTCTAGACTGATGTCTTGCATGCAGTCTGTTTCCAGTATCACTGTTTCCAGTATAGTTAAAATCACCAAATTTTACGCTGCCAATGGCCAGTGGTACAAAAAATGCGGTACTGGATGCGCATCCTTTTCTTGCACATCCTGCACAGCAGCTCCTGTTACTTTATTTTTTCCATCCTATAATAAAAATAATTTATTAAAATAATAAAAGTGAATTGAAAGTGAGTTCTATATATATTAAAATAACTTGATGAATTCAATTCATAAGGCTCACTTCATAAGGCTCATAAACAAGGCAATGGTGTGGCTTGTTTATTCATGGCCCAGTTGTGTAGTATCGTAGTCAGTTACAATAGGTAATAACTGGACTTTCAGGTGAGTGAAAATGCAGGCCAGAGATGAGATTCTGAGAGAGACTCACAGGTCCTACAGCCAAGCACTAGATCCATTGTGGTGGAAAACAACATATACACATATGTGGATTTTACTCTGTGTCTGAAACACTTTGCCAGCATTGAACACACTCTGCAGGAGACTCTTGAGGAATCTAAACACATGCTTGTGCAGAGTAGTCTCAGCACACACATTTTGCTAAACTAAATGAGAAACATTCCCATGTATTTATTTCTATGGCAAGCTGCAAGCGTGTCTTTCTACGTTTTGACGGTTTTAAAGACCGTAAAAGAATGAAATTGGCTGTTTCCTCTGTTTTTTCTCTCTCTGCACTTGACGTGACAAGTCTTTTAAGCCTCAAGTGATTTGGGCTGAAATCTGGCACTCCGAAGACAGTTATTCCAATGGCTTCCATTGATGGCAAATTATTCCGGTAATTCTTTCATGCACAGCGTTTTCAAACTCTGACGTGCCAGAAACCATCTTAACTCAAAATTCATCTAAGGCCGTGTTATTGACTCGATTTCTTTGCCTATTTGACTTTATTTGAAGTGGTTTTCGGGGTCACGTCTTTCTTTCACAGCTCCTGTTGGAGTTTAAGACAAGAAACATTATGTGACGTTGTTTTGTAAAGTGTACTGATGGTAACTTTCGAAGTAGATTTCCCTCTGAAGGAATTTTATTGGCTTATGTCATTTTTCTGATGAGTTATGTGGCGGTGCAGAAACTGAATATAATATGAATTTGTAATATAGAGTATGGACCACTTTGGTGCTTTATTGAAAAATTATTTGGGTTGAGAAAGACAGTTTTATTCAGACAAAAGCACACAAAAATATACTTGAGCAAGAGTACATATAATATGTGCAGTTCACACAGAGAGACTAATGAAAGCTTACTAAGGTGTTAAATGTTCTTCATGCTGTTTAAATAAAAAAAGTTAGGTTGGTTTTATAGAGAAAATGACAGCTGCAATGTCTCCCTCCCATACAATGTCTCTCTTCATGGAGATAAAGAATATTGAGTGTTCTTGGAGAGATGAAGTTGATTTATCATGCAAAATGGATTTGTCTGCCATTGACAATGCATATTTGATAGTGTGTGTGTAGCGTGGCACTAGGCCGCAGCTCTGACTGCAGGATTTAACAGAATGCGATTTACAGCTCGGTTTGGCTGCTTGCTTGCCCTTCTGAGTGTGTGTTTTGTTGTCAATGGAATTTCCAGCGGTTCTAGCGTGTGTGTCCTAGGTTCTCAACAAATAACATATGGCTTTGTAAATGTAAGGTTTTATGTGCCTCCCACTTTAGCTTTTTTAGTTCTGTTCTGACTAATTTAGTTATTGGATGTTTATGTGTCTGTTAAGATGTACTCAGCGTTTGTCTTCACATCCTTTTTGTGGTCACAGTGACCACATCATAAAGTCATCATAACACACAAAATGGAAGTCTGTAAACAAACGTCGATTTGCTAAAATGGAAATACCAAAATAAAAATCTTACTCTCCTGGGCCATTTCATGGGTTATGTAATGCAAGTCCTCTAATAACTACTTAATCTTTCCTGTCCTGAACAAGGGCTGTAGAGGTCGTGGCTACAAACATGGGGTTTTGTTGATGATTGCCAGAGCAATTTTATGCAGATGGTTAGTTTATGCAGAGATTGCTAATAGTTTTCAGATATGGCTCTGAATATTTCACCTGTTTGTGTTGTCTGCTAGGTGAAAGCTGAGTTGTGTCAATTGATTAGAGAATTTGAGGTATCATTCATGCTCTTGGAACAAACTGTGCATGATTATTTAGAGTATGTGCCCTGGATTAATACTTTGGGTTAGAGCAGGGGTGTCCAATACTGAAGGGCCAGTGTCCTGCAAAATTTAGCTCCAACCCTAATCAAACATTTATACAAACTATTTATACATTTCAGGTGATCCTGAAGCTCCTGATTATCTGGATCAGATGTGTTTGTTTTTGAGTCCTAGCTAAACTCTGCAGGACACCAGCCCTCCAGGAGCAGGATTAGGGTTTTGTATGAACAATAGAAATCGTGATGCTTAACTTAGGAAACACCACTACTGTATTTCAGCCAGGTTTTTCAAGTACTCTACCCCTCTTTCATTGATCAAGCAGTCTTCTATTGTTTAGTAAAACAGGTAGCTTTGCCCTAGTCTCATGCCATTGGTTAAGATACAGTGTGACATACTTTTCTCTGCACATTAAGCTGGGACAGGAGAAAGTATTGTAGCATCCAGAAATTCACCTGCATTTGTTGAGAGTAATAATTTGGTTTGTCGTGTGTTACTAGGTGTGTGACCTGTCCTTCAGTCTGAAGAAGATGTTGATCAGACACAAGCTGACCCATAATCCAAACAGGCCAATGGCTGAATGCTCTCTGTGCCACAAGAAGTTCACCCGCAATGACTACCTCAAAGTCCATATGGAGAACGTCCACGGAGAGACCGAGGGATAGACAATCATTCACTCATACACATCTATGCATATTTAATCCATATGTAACACGTTATAGAAAGGATGCAAACATAGATTATATACAACACACACATGTTTACAAGAACATCAATGTATTTACACCAGCGTGAATAATGTTTACACTCTGATGTGTCTAAACATTCCAAAGATCTGTGTTATCTCATATGATTTCAGCATATTAGATTCAGCATTATCATGAAAATGTGCAATTGTACAGAGATTTACAAACAAAGTGTATCAATAATATTGTCAAATGTACTTTTTCTATAAATCTATGTCCTTTTTGCATGTCAACTGATTTGATTGATTTCAGAGTTTATCCTCACTGTTAAGAATTATTGAGTGACTTAAGACAATGTCTTGCCAGTTTTCCACAACCTTGTTGCATTTGTTGGTTTTAAATGTCCTTTGCGTTCACTGTATTCACAGTATTACGTCTGGTTCATAAGGTTTTTCTTTGATTGTCAGATTATGTCTTGCAGTTCTATTTTTGAAAGTTTGCTACACGTTCATTTTTTGTTTTGATGAATGAATGACAAAATTGCTGATATTACTAATGTGGTCAATCTGTTGTTTTATTATTGTCAGATAAGCATTTTAACCAGAGAGCATTGCAGTAGCCTACTCTCTGAAATGCCAAGGATAGTTCATCTTCCCGCATCACCATTTGCTTTAGTTAATTATAAGCATCTTAATCTTGGTAAAATGGTGTCAGAGGAATTGGATGTTTCGATATGTGATTAGACATACTCTTGGGTACATCAAAGTTGCTTCTGCTCATGTTTTATGACTGCAACCCAATTTGTTTTATTCCTAAACCAACATCCCAAAGTCTTCATGTTCTTATTTACCATTCATAGATGTGAAATCAGAGGGCTGTCATATATTGTCCCGGTTTCTGCTCCCAGAATTCCTGCACTCTTATAAGTTAATAAAAAGGACCAAAGTAAGATTTACATTACATTCTAATTGTTTAAATTATGTGCTACAATTTTATATATACAATTTTATTGAACCAAAAATGCTGCGTATATTAACACCGGCTTGAGTTGTACTATTCCTACTTGTTTCCATTCATATTCTACTTCTAGAGTCATCTGTCGATATAACAATCTTATTTTTGCAATTATGTAATTAACTCAGGTTGAATTTTAAAATTCTCGGATAGAGTTTGGGGGGAATGATCATCTCAGATGTCCGGATTATTTGTATTTATGAGGTGGAAACCAAGTTTTATCCTGTACATGCTGTTCTGACTACCATCTATCACTTTTGTGTCTCTTGTGTTAATGTGACCTCCTTGAGCCAGTGAGAGTGAATTCTTGTTGAATTAAATGTGTTAAATTCAAAATGGTCTTTATCTCTTAAAAGAAACACAACTGTGGATTTTGTCTTGCTCTCTTTTCAAATCACATTTTCTTGCTGGCTCATGTCAAAATAAATTTTACATGAAACAGGACCTACAAGAGTAGAAGTAATCATGCCATTGTTTGACAAATTACAGATATTCGTTCCTCTAGACCTTTGTGACAAACCAACATGCCTCTAGTCTGCCTCATGGTTTTGGACTTCTTGGCAAGGAAATCTTGTTGAAAATCTTGACAAATCTAAGCACTGTTTGAGACATTGCTGATATCCAAAGTCCTCTAGAGCAGGGATCCTTAAAGTTTGGCCTGGAGACCCTGGTAGTCTGCATTCCATAAGCAGCAAAATAATTATTTTCTATAAATTATAAAACTGTGTATTACTATAGTATTACTATAACATTTAAAAACCTTAGCCTAGCTTTAATGCTTAGGTTTACTGGAACTATTCCAGTCTTGCTACTGTTGATTTTATGAAAGCTTTTATGTAACTCGATAAGTATAAATGTTGAGTCCAAAAGTGACCGTTATTAAAGCATGTAAGTGGTATTAATTTGGTTCAAGGTGAAATGTGTTTGTGGTGGTCCTTGGAAAATTGCCCCAATCCCCCACCTCCCCCCATCAACCCTCACCCCGTTTAAGGGATTCTTTGCCCAAAAAAGTTGTAGAACTCTTGTTCTAAAGGTCACAGGAGATTACTAGGGTCTATTTTTCAGCAGAAACATTGATTTGGTAAAGTGCTCAGTATTGAATCTTTGATATTTAGGGTTTTATGTAAGACAGTTTTAGAAAGTAAGATTAGTAGATATCTTCACACACAAATGTATACGTTTCTTCATTTTCATAGTTTAGTGTATAATTATTTCTGAGGAGAGGAGAGATTCTGAAAAAGATGTACACACATTTCTGATTTATTTGGTGTTGCCTGTATAACCATCAGTGGAGGCTGCTGTGCCACTTTGTTGAATGCTGAGTTGTTATTTTGGTCACTTTAATTTCAGAATTATCTTTCCAATAAACACGTTAAAAAACAAACTGCGGTTGGTTGTTTCACATCATTGTTTCGATGTTCTCCTCATGTCTTCCTTAAGTGACTATTTCTTTAGGCAGAATAACCTGCAAAGTGGACCAGACTACATAACAATATTTAAATAGAAGGCATAGTCTTATAGTCAACAGTTTGGCTTAAAATGATACCAAACCTGTTATCTTTTTTACTTAAACGTATAAGGTGATAGTTTAAAGTTCCCATAGTGGGTTGTTCACTGTTTGCAGACCACAACATAACAGTTCTCTCACACCCATTTCAATATCACTTTGTCCTTAATCATAGAAACTTGGTTTCATACAAGTAATTATCCTGGCTCCATTTGCATAGCTGTGAGTGTGTGTGGTGTGTGTGTGTGTGTGTGTGTGTGTGAGAAAGTTGTGAGTTTTTGAAGTGGTGTGGGGCTTCTAGCTTTTTTTGAATCATCATCTGTAGTTCTGTTCCAAACTTTGGGTTTTATCTTATTCCTTCTTTTATATCTCCCCTTGTCTTCACAACCTTCCCAAAATGCTTACATTAACGCCCAAAGCCTGGCTGCTTTCCCTTGGGAACAGGAGTTACCGTGGCAACCCCTATGGGCGTGACAGAACATCACAGACTGTCAACCCACGCTGGCAGCCGAACCCACAACCAAAAAACGTAGCCTTTTTAACACTTGCACACACACTGACCACAGATGGTAGAAACGTCCTGGAATTTTTTTTATCAGCGGTTATGGAGAACACCCCATGACACACACACTTCAACAGACACATGGCAGTATCACTTTGCGTTGAGTGTATATATGTGTTTCTAATTATTCTTTTTATGAGTTTGCTAGTTTCCTGTTCCCCTATGTAGATGTATGTGTGTGTGTGTCAATGCTGACACTGGTCTCCACCCTGACTACAGGAGTATCATTAACCTCTCACCACACAAACCATCCAATCAGACGGGACCGCTGTCACCACAGTAACAGGTAGTGTGGAATACTTTCCTGACCCTCGGAATGTAAAATATGGCTGTCCAGACTGAATTATGTGGGTCTGGAATCTAAGGAAAGAAGTGTGTTTAATGTGTGTTTGGAAAAACGGAGCCATACTAAGAAGGGAAACCCAGGCCCATAACCACAGAGAGGAAGAGAAAAAGGGGAGCGATAAATCAAGAAGAAACAACTGAAATATAAGAGGATAGCAATTAATTTTTGTTCCATATTTTACTATGACATATGGTGCTGCTTTTTCCTAAATGAAACGGAATCCCCTTGTGGTTGGATAAGGAATAACAAAGCAAGGATCTTAATAGGTGGTTAAATGACCCAAGTGGTTAATCTATTAAAATTTTTAGTTCCACCTCTGATCGTATGATTTACATTTGAAGCCATACAACAAATGAACCTCAATTGAATTTATTTGGCTATTAATATGGCAAGCTGCTACAAACAATAAATAGTCTAGAGTTAAGCTAATAAATTATACTTCTTGGTGAAAGAATAGATTATTATGAAATGCAGAAATGTTTTGAAATACTTTGTTTTTTATCATATTGCACATTTTTTAATCAAAAAGGTACTCAATAAGCCAGCTCCGTGTTTTTACAAATTAATAAAAACAAATCCCTATATTATTTAGCAATTTTTTTTACAAAAGCAGGTCTTTTGTAGGAAACTTATTTTAAATTATTTTCAAGGATTTTTTTTTTAAAAGTGCTGCTGTGGAAAAAATACTGTAAATGACCATGATTTTAGATGAACAGAGTGCATGAGATTTATCTATTGCCATATTTCAAAAAAAAGATTTTGTTTTTGTAGACATTTAGCTTTGTGTTGTTTATAAGTCTTTAATCTGAGGTCAATGTCAGTTGCCTACAGAAGTTGTTCTTTTGTGTGAAAAAAGTAGCTGACAATTTTAGCTATAGAGACAAATCTTTTCTGCGTAAGACAATTACATCAACATCCTTCATCCAATTTTTTTTCTTAAGGCATTTTCTCTGCGCCTCTACTTTAGGCCAAAGCAAACATTTATCCTGACATTTTCATATGGCTCTGTGATTTTATAGTGCCTCCAAGTCTAGCCAACCATCAGGAAAATCTGTGATTTTTTTTCTCACTCAGATCCATTTCCCTTTTAATTTCATTTCTTAAAGAGGTGGAAGCTTGATCGCACTGTCTTTTATGAACTGTACTGATTTAATTCACTTGATTTTTCTATGTTTTATCTCTCATGGCCTGGGTGGCCAGGCCACGCTCATAATCCTAACGTCTTAATTCCATGCTTTCAACATTTTGGAAAGGAAAACAGTGTGCCTGAGCCCTCTCTGTCTCTCGTACCATCATCAGAATGCTGTACAAGGGAGCCAGTGAAAGGCCGCAGAGAACACATGGCCAACCTGCCACTCTGAGGATTATTAGCGGTTGCTGGAGAGCCCAACATTCCCATTCTGAGGGAATTCCACTGCAAAAAAACATCAATTTAATTCCACTCTTTTGTGTTTGATTCTGAGCCTGCAATGTGTCCGGATAATATGTGATGAATGCAGGGTGGTTTATTCTAAACCTACAAACACTACACAATACTTTTCCACAATAAGGGAAGACAAAGGCGTTATAAGTGAAATCAAGAAAAGAGACAGAAATGGTACATTGATTAAGTGTATAATATGACTACTGTATACAGGTGAAGCGAGGTGCATCAGCACCACAGCATAGTGTTTAAACTTCAGGTCTGTCACCACGTCACAAACATCACAAAGTATATTAATGCCTCACCACAAACCTGTCCGCACTTTACACACACAAATGAATGTATAGCCTTTCACACACTCCCTCACACAGACACACACACTCACACTGTGCTGTCCTCACTCTACAGGCTAATGCAGACAGAAATACACACTGGAATTATGTGAATTGCATTTCACTGAAACAAGAGTAAAACAATAGAACAGAGGAAAAAATCCCATTCCTAACTCGTTCTTTTGTGCTATCTAGTTTGAGATGACACAGGAAATTATTTGATGCAACAGAATTCTTCTACCAAGAAAGGAAAAATGTAAAATGTGCATTTTGCCATGTATTTTTTAATATGTCTCAGGGACATCACCCTGCTTTCTTAGGCTCACAAACAAACAAAGACCAAAACCTGTTGCTGAAATGCTGCCCATCCAAAAACTCAAACCAAATGCTGAATGAATCTGTCTGAACTAATCTGAGACATTTGTCCCATTAAAGAGGGACTACTTTGCCAAAAACAAAAGGCTTTTGTTGCGTGAAGGCTGGTTGTGATAAAGAAGAGTAGTCTGGCAGCCATTCAAAGTTTATTGTGCGGTAAGAGGTAGAGGGAGTTGTCATTACCAGCTGTTCCCAAATGTACAGCGTAGAATCTGAAGAGGTGATGATAATTCTTATTTTAGGTGTTTGAGATGATCATGATGTTCCCCATGGCTAATTCCTGGGCCCTCTTTGTCCCTCTCACCTTTTTTTTCTGTCTATATTTCCATTCCTTTTGCTCTCACAGAAAGCCTCTTGTTTTAAATTGAATGAAACTTATTTTATTCTTGTTGCTATACTGCTGTTTAACCGTATTCTCCCTGATGGATAGACTCATAGATAATACTCTTCAGTGTATGTGTACATGTGTGTTTCTGAGAAGGGGGAAACAGAGTGCTTGTCTGAGTCTCCTCAATTAGTCACGCTGAACCTGCTGGACCACACACATGCACGCTCAACAGAAGCAATGGCCTTGGTGTCAGTGCATGCTTGGTGTTGTACTAATATACCACAGCACATCTCTCAAACAGGAAACCACAACTCATAGGTGGTCATCAGAGTACACACACACACACACTTTTCATTTTTTACTGTGTGTGTGATCATGTGTGTTTGTGTGTGAGGGTTTACTTAACCATATAATGGGGGCAAATTTGTACCCAAAAGTGAGCAAAACCTGACATATCTGAGCAAAACCTCCTTTTGGGGATGTCATTATTTATAAAAACTCTTTAAAATATAGTAAATAAAGTTTTGTTTATGTTTGAGATATATATATTAACATATATAAAATATGTTTAAGTTTTGTTGTGAAGTTTTGTTTAATTGTAAAAATGGTTAGGGGGTGGATTAGGGCACACAGACTTTTCATTCTTTTCTGTGTGTGTGTGCATAGAATATCCCATGACTATCCCAAAGCCACACCTCCCCAGCAAAATCAAACAGTTACACATGCACGCAGTAATGTTTATATCCTGCATCTGTTCAAATACACTGAAGGACAGTTGATTCTAAGCCAGCGCAAACATCTCTCAATGTTACTGTTTACCTGTTGAATATATGAAGAGAAAACCTTTCAGAAGTTGTCAGGACACTGCAAAAATAAAAGGGGCAGACAAACAGATAAACAATCATACTGCAAATATTAAAATTTTCCAATAATGACAAAAATAGTTTTAAAGGGATTTAGATGAAATATGGCATGATATACTTTTATTTTCTCACATATCGTGACTGTTGGTAACTGCTGTAACCGTACATAACACAATAGCTTTCATTTTTCTGCATAGCATTTGTCAGAAATTAAATTTTACTCAAAACACTGGGTTACCACTATGATTTAGATCACAGCATGAAGGTATCGCTGATACCTTGATGCTGATTGGTTAATAGACAAGGTTAATTATTTTCTTTTAATTCAATTTTATATACAAAATGCTGTAACTGTTGGCAGTCCAATCAAATAACTGTCAATAAAGAGATTATTGTTAAGATTACTTTTGGTTCATCACACCAGAAATGACGAGTCAAGGCCATTCACTTGTTGGACACTTCACATTTTGTCAAATGGAGTGAAATGCTTTGCACGACCGTCTTACAGAAACAAAAGTAGAAAAATTTAAAGTCCAAAAAAAAATTAAAGATTTAAGGTAAAATAAGTAAAATAAGGTAGAAATAAGGATATACATGTAAAATTTAGGATTTAAAGTGTTTGAAGTGTTTAAAGTGTGCAAATTCTTTGAGTGGGAACTTCTTTAAACTTTTCGATCATCACCTGCTCATCTGCTCTTTGAACTGCTCCATTGAGCCATGTGGTGTTTAGTATGATAAAATCTCAACCCCCCCCCCAAAAACACACACACAAACATGAACAAATCTAAAACATTCACAGCTGAATAACAATTGTTTTCTCATTTATCCATCTCATTATGTTGATGACTGATTGTAAAATTCCGTGTCCAGTATGGATTTATAACTGGATTTATATTATAAATCTAGAACCACACAAAACACTAAAAGCCAGAAAACAGAATCGGACACGCTACAGTTTTCCTTAGTGATAACAGGCACTAACACTATAGCTATTAATTGACTGAATGTCAATTTTATATTGAGTAAATAGTAAAAGTAATAGTTCACCCATATTTCTGTGGAACACACAACAAAACATTTGGAACTGAATGTCTGAGCCATATATCACACTTGTAATAATGTGTTAAACCTAAATCTAAACCTAAATCTAAACCTAAACCTAAGTAAATAATGTATTGTTTAATTTAAATGACATTTGTGCGTTTGTTAAATTACATATGTACATTTAAATGCACAAATACTAGCGAATTATCTATAATTTGTAAAATTACACATTACACATGTTCATGGAATCAACTGTCATTAAAAACAAAAAATATCTAAAATGCAATGCAAATGCAAAATGTATTTACATACATATATTGAGAAATTTAATGTTTTCGATATCAGATATTTCACACAAAGTAGTTGACAAAATTATAAAAATTGATGTCAGTTGGACAACATTAAGTGTCACATGACACCCTTCATGCGTTAATTATAAAACTTTAATTTTTCTTTGAAAAACGACAGTAGACTGATACGTTAACAGTATACATGGCCACCGTTCATTGCAAATGTAGTTTGTCCTGGTTTTACAAGTTGAGCTGTTTAAAGATGCAAAAGATGCATATGCAGGTTATCTGTAGGGTGATGGATTTATAGGGCAGTGGTTCTTCTTGAACCATGGTGCGCGTAGCACTGGTGGTATGCATAGCACCCTTTGGTGGTTCTGGTTACAGAAAATCACTAAAAGTATATATTTTAAATTGGTTTACTTTTAGTTTTCAATGCAATGTTTAATAAATAAAGAATGTTTAATAGCAACTCGACTTATAAGTTAACAATCGACAAGTTATCGACTTATAACAATAAGCCCATGTCACATGTCTCTCCTCACTTCCCCCTCACTGGCTACCAGTTGCGGCACACATCAAATTTAAGCCTTTACTCCTTGCATACAAAAATATTACTGGCTGTGCACAAACTTATTTTCACGAACTTATACATATCTACACCCCATCCAGATCCCTACGAGTATGAAAAGAAATCTGACCTTTAACGCTTTCTCCTTTCTCCCAATAGGTATTGTCTTTATTAAGTATTAAAATGTTGTAATCTTGGCAACTGTAACTGTGTATAGCTGATGTTATTGCCTCCTTATGATTTATCAATTCATTGTTTTCCTCACCATGATATCTCTGCTATTTATTTCAAATCAAATTCAAATTTTATTTGTCACATACAAAATCCTACACATTACGACATGTAGTGAAATGCTTTTTACGACTGTCTTACAGAAGGAAAAGTAAAAATTAAAAGTGAAACATTTAAAGTTTAAAAATTTAAAGAGTGGCAGTATTTACAATGTAATATGTAGATAAATATAAATATATATGTATAGATGAATATAGATATATGTGTAAATATATATGTCTGAATATGTATGTAGATGTCTGAGTGCAAATACAAGTAGTGCAATTTTTTGCATGTGCAACAATCAGCTGAGGTAGAGTGTTATGTTGTGTGGGGATATGTCCAGAAAGTCCAGATCCTAGGTGTTCTGGTTGAGGGCCCGAATGGCCTGCGGGAAAAAGCTCCTCCTCATTCTCTCTGTGTTCGCCTTCAGAGAACGGAAACATTTCCCTGACCGCAACAGAGAGAAGAGACCATTGTTGGGATGGCTGAGGTCCTTCACAATCTTCCTGGCTTTGGTCCAGCACTGCTTGCTGTACATAGTCTCCAGGTCAGGAAGCTCGGTGCGGATGGTATGCTCGGCTGATTGCACCACCCTCTGGAGAGCTTGCCTGTCCTGTTTGGTGCTGTTCCCAAACCAGGCTGTGATATTTCCCATCAGGATGCTCTCAATGGTGCAGGTGTAGAATGTCTTTAGCACCTTTGAGGGCAGTTTAAAGTCCTTCAGAGATGATAAAGACGCTGCCGGGCCTTCTTCACCAGGGTGTTAACGTGACAGGTCCTGCATGATGTAAACACCTAGGTACCGGAAACTGTCCACTCTGTCCACTGGTAATTCCTTTCCTGCTTTGTGCTGAAGTTCACTATCAGCTCCTTTGTCTTGCTGACTTTCAGGAGGAGATTGTTGACCTGGCACCATGTCTCCAGGTTTTTAATGTCCTCTAGGTAGGCCGTCTAGTTCATCGCAAACTTTACGATGTTGGTAGAGCTGGAAGTGGCCACGCAGTCAAAGGTGTACAATGAGTACAGCAGGGAGCTCAGAACACAACCCTGGGGGGCTCCAGTGCTGAGGGTGAGGGTGAGTGAGGGTGAGACATGGTTGCCCACCTGTACTGCCTGAGGTCTGTCTTGCAGGAAGTTGGAGATCCCGGGCCTTAGCCCATCCCTGTGTCGATGGATCTCCAACTTCCTGCAAGACAGACCTTAGGCAGTACGGGTGGGCCATGTCAACTTAGTAGTGAGTATGGAGGGAATTATGGTGTTAAACGCTAAACTGTAGTCAACAAACAGCATTTTGACATAATTCCCCTTCCTGCTGTCCAGATGGCTCAGGGCTGTATGATGGAGGTGTGTGATGGCGTCCTCAGTTGGGATGGTACACGAACTGTAGCGGGTCCAAGGTGTCAGGTAGGGAAGAAGTGATGAAGTCTCCGATGAGTCTTTCAAAGTATTTCATCACTACTGAGGTCACTACTGACGCTGGGCCGCCGCTTCAGGTCACGTCCTGTAATCTTTTGTATGAGGACTTTCTCTGTAAAAATAATAAATTCTAAATTTAGTCTAATTTTAAATCAGACTAATTTTGAGTCAGAGCACTAATGACTTGTTGACGACGTTAAAATTTAAAGGTAAAGACTTGACTTGGAACTTGCCTGTCTTGACTTGGGACCTCTGCCACTTGGACACATACTGATATATAAGCGAGCTGGGGTGCACCACTCATTCAAATTTGTACTACAGAGCAAGAAGACAACACGAGCAGGCTGTTTGTGCCTAGTTGCGAGCGGTCAGCCCAATGGTAACCTTTCAGCTTAAGCCCCCTCCCAACCAACCATATAGAGTGTGCGCTTACAAAGAAAAGCTACCGCAGTGGCCTTTTAGGTTTCTGCTAGTATAGAAGCTGGCAAAGCATCCACATCCTCGGAGGGGTGAATTCTGTAGACACCACAACCTACTGGTGGTAGAGATCATGTGGTGATGAAATATTGACACACCTAAGTAGGTGGTACACATATGGGAACCTACTGGGAATGACCCTATCACTGAGAGGGTTCCTAGCCACAGTTGCAATGATATAGGCATTCTACAAAAGGGGAAAAGACAGAGTTTACAGAAGGGGGAACCTGATAGTGTAAATGCATCATACTGGGTTAGCCCAGAGGGGATACCCGGGCTTACCTAGAAAGGGCCATGTACGTGATTATCAGGCCTGACGGTCAATTCCTCTGCTGGGCCGGTCCTGGAAGGTACTAGAAGTGACCCTCACATGTACAACCAAAGACGCTAACTGGAAATGAATAGCGCATGTTGCCACCTCAAAGAGGGGAAGGTTGCAGACACATGCGATACACCCAGCTGGTTGCAGTTACTCATCTGCAATACACAGGTTGCGAACAGGTCTATGTCCACCAAAGATGTGCCCCTTATCAATGCCCACAAAAACTCCTCTCATGGAGTGTACCCTAACTCTATTGGGTGAGGCAGTTCTTGTGCCAAGGTAATGTCATCCACAATCAAATGGGTTAACCTCTGTTTGGAGACTTTCCCTTTAGCCATCTTCCAAAGCTGATAAAGAGCTAAAGCTCTCCATACAATTGAAGTATATATGAAATGCACACACTGGAGCAGCATGTTGATGGCTGGGTCTTCCTCCCTAATGCAGAATGCTTGCAAATTTACTCCCTGATTCCCAAAGGGTGTGGTAGGAACTTTTGGCATATAACTAGGCTGGGCATCTTAAGATCATGTGAGAGTAGCCTGGTCCAAACTTTACTGGTGACCGAGATTGATTTTAGGTCCCCGACCCTTTTGATGGAAGAGCCCTCTTGAGCAAAAGAGCCTTGGTCCAGAGTCATATTGAGAGCCCAGTGTCATATAAAGTTACAAAGTTACAAATATTGTTCAAGATTATACCTGTTGAGGGAGAGGGAAAAAAGGGTTAGGTTAACTTTTTTTAAATACTAGTATAAAATTCAAATGTCCTGCTCCCTGAGAGGGGAGTTAGTAAAATGCACAGTTGAAGATGCGCAGATCTAGAATTGGCCACAGCCGATGATGTGATGAGCATGCCACTGAACCTGGGCAGGTCATTCTCAGGAGTTATCTCAACGGGTAGGAGAGTGCAGCCCACACTCCTAAAAACCAAATGAGAGGAACAAGAGAGACAATAGGTTTCATAGTTCCGGGGGTGGATGGTGCACAGCTGAGTGTTTGCCAAGGCAACAACTGGGGATGCACTGCTGTACTTACCTGTTTTGACAGAGTCTCATTGTCAAGCCGTCAGGTACACAAGGGCCACATATGACCTAAGGTCTGATAAATCCCAGGGAGGGAGAAACTGCTCTTTTTGTGACAATTTTGGGGGCAAGTAGGGGCAAGCCCCATTTAACAGGGTCCTGTAAAGTGACTCTCTCCCTGGGTTGCCTGTTTTAGGACCGCTTTGAAACGGATGAGATTCCCTCAATGCCGGAGTATCAGTCTACTAGGAAGGAAAACATCTGGAGTGGATTTCTGCCTCAGCATGAAAAAAGGCAGGCAATTCGCAACCGCAACACTCTGATGGGCATGCTCTCACAGTAAGGACATGTCCCTTCTAC
Organism: Botia almorhae; assembly: GCA_036877575.1. NCBI lineage: Eukaryota > Metazoa > Chordata > Actinopteri > Cypriniformes > Botiidae > Botia > Botia almorhae. Next base: position 13,285 of record JAZGTJ010000868.1, on the reverse strand, counting down.
GAATGCCGTTTGAGCATGGTTGAAACCAAGACATTGCAAACACCATTCATGGCTGTCTAATGAAGCAATAAATCAACCACATCCAGTACAACAGAGGCAGAAAGTGCTCATCTTTAAAAACACTCAAACTCATTATTTAGTGTTCGGGGAATGGAAATTGACTCTTTTTTGCAATCTGCTGTTCAGAAACCTGCCGAAGCACCCAGGGAAAGTTTAAGGTGCAGGACAGCATAAAGGCAAAAACCACTGCAGTGCGCAGTAAAAAGATTAAAAAGTAAAGAGGGCGAAAAGCAATCTTGCATTTTAAATGAGGCTTTTGGACGATCAGATTCACCATTAATTAATGGCTCCAAAGAACTCTGAATAAGTGGTGCACACCAGCTCCCTTTCTACACATATGTCAAGGGTGGAGACTAGCATGCAAATTCCACTTTCCAGTTTTCATTGGCTTTTTGTATAAAGAAGCAGAGGTGTTTGGGACTCCCAAGAGTAAACCCTTAGTACCTGTTACTACATCAACACCATGTCAAAGTGAGTGGCAAAAAGAGAACATTTCTTTCATTTACAATAGTGGGAGAATATGTTTAATTTCCTTGCTCCCACTGTTAATGTTATTTTCCACAGTAACAAAAGCATGTTTCAGATGAAATTATAAATGCTTCCTTTTCAGTCAGCTGAAAAGTCATAGTGCACTAAATATGGATGACTGTATTGCTTTATTGTCTTTGGTCTTTTACTCTGCATAGAGTCATCAACTCAAGCACTAGGGAGAACATTTGTTCAGGATTAGTGTTCATTTAACATATTTTGAAATACTTTCTCATCTTTAAAGGGCCACTGCAGCTTCAGTAGCTCCACATACTCATGATGCCTCTCTCTGGGATCGCTATCACTGCTAACTGTAATTTATGTTGATGTCATAGCATTTTTCAAAACAATTGGTAACTTGAGAGCTCTACAGTGAAGCTCTTGGCTTTCATTTGTCCACCTGTTTGGAGAAGAGAACAGGGTTGTTTTGGGTTGCACTTTGGATGAAAAGGTTTTGTGTAACATGTGTGCGAGCTCACACACACTTTAAGGGCTGAACAATCTTTGTTCTGTTAGTGAGACAGGTTGAGTTTCATTAGAAACATGTTGAGAAGTAAAAGGAAATTGACTTCATAAACAGATCCTGATGGAGCCATGAGTGAGGTTAAGAGGAGAGATGCCCTCTTTGAGCGTGTGTGTGGAATTGTACTCTACATCATGACCTTGAACCTGCTTTGTGATGACCTCAAATGAGCCACAGATACTAAGCTTTAATGAGACAAGAGCAAGATTACAACATGCATCCTAACATTCACCTATTCATCCAAGTATCCATCCAAGTATCAATCTATTCATCCATCCAACCATCCATCTCAAAATGTATCTATCCATCCATCCATCCATCCATTGACCAAGGCATCTAATTATTCTATGTCGTCCAACCATACAAGGTCTGGCTGGGGTGTCACAGTTAAGTTTTAAGTGAATATGGGATTACTGAACCAGAGGGTGACAGCTGCTCAGAGAAGAGAGAGATATCATTAACACACAGCAGTAAAGAAAATAAACCTGTGGAGTGTTTTATTAGCATGTGAGTTTATGTGAGAGCGCAGAAGAGGAGGCCAGTGTGTGTGTCTATTTTGCTAGGTGCTCATGTTTGTTTTCATTGCATTCGACTTCCTGGTTCCTGGATTGTGTGTGTAGCCATGCATGTGTGTGTAAGTATGTTTGTGGTTTGCACACATAATTATATGTGAACAAGTATAATTGTGCCTTACATTGACAGTGTTTAGCATGTCCACACTTGTACTCCCTTTCAGTGATGCAGTTCTCACTATTTATTGGTGTGTATGTGTGTGTGTGCCAGATCTTATTAAAACGTCTCTTTGGATGTCAATGGCAGCTCATATATGGAATGTGTAATCACACGGGGAAATCCATAGAGCTTCTGTACATTCCTTTGCTGCACTGCAGGTCCAGACACCCATTCCTTGTGGAGAAACTCCCCATGAGCCATTCCCAATGAGTGTATTGTTGCCAGGGCAACAGGTCGAGCTATCCCACGGACCAGCGCCATGTGGATGGGATGCGTTTGTCAGGATCAGACCTAATTGTGTTTGAAAAGCAGGAAGTGCAGGACACACATTCCCTGTGGAGAAACTCCACCACTCCCAAGGAGAGTATTAGCGAGTATTAGCGAGAGTATCATCATGAGGGTCAACAGGTTGAGTTACCCCAGAATTCTTGTTCTTCATTATAGCTCAAAACGCAATGTACAAATCTGAGGGGGCCACAGTTAATGCAATGTTTATCATCTAACTAGGTTCAAAGTGTCATCAACCCAGCTCAAAGAGACCGGCCATGCTTGCCATTGATTTGCCCCAAAGGCCAGTGGAGAATAAATTTCCAGCTGGGTTCAAAGTTGTCCTCTCATAAGCATTTGCAAGAACATCTCGCTGCATGGATGCAAGACATCTGTGGACCAGATGTCCTAAATGCCTCTATTTCCTTCAAAAAAACAATTAGGGACAATTATCGAAACATATAAATGAATTTTGTCCATAATTAAAATGTTTTGGATGGGGAGATGCTGGGAGTTATGAGCATGGATGTTAGAGGGGCCCAGGAACAGGTGGTTACAATCTCTGGCCAAAGTCTCAGTGGTGTTCAAAAACCAATGGAGGGGAGAATGCAGAGAAAGAAACCTGCTGTTTGTTCAGGCACTTGTTTGTGTGGACAAGTGCTACTAGCAACACACACATGTTAACAGCCGACATTGGTTTAATTGCTGTCATTGAATATAATAGTGGCTAATTTTCTAAATGCAACTATTAAACCAAACCTCTTGTGTGCATGAAAAGGGACACTGAGATCTCCAAACAAACAGCCACCAACATCAGCCACATATACCAGGGGTGCAGATTTGGCTGCTTAACATCAGCAATTAGTCCTTACTAGTAAAAGTTGTAACTACACTATTATATGGCCAAAACATCTATGTCCATAAGTAACTTTGTATTATTTGTATTGTAATATTTTTGCAAGCAACATATTACCTGAAAAAAATTGTGGGGATGGTTTACCATAGACATGTTTTACTAAAACCATTAAATAGACTTTAGATTCACTATTGAGAATAGTGTGCATGTTCTTCTGGTGCTGTGCTCCAATCAGCATTGTCTGTATGTCAGTGCATAATTTTCTTTTGGTTATAGAGTGATCAGTTACATGTTATTTAGGCCAAGCTATTGCCATTGAAATAAATGGAAATGTTTATTTCATTGTAGCTCATTCCAGGTATATTAAACCTGGTTGACACACACACATCACTCACTGATCTACAAAACCAGTTCAGGCCGGAATATATGTGTGTGAGAGAAGGGAATTTGGAGATCTTAAGGACTGAAACGAGATCATGCTGGTTATATATGAGAAGCACATTGGAGCATTTAGACAGGATGGATTGGGCCATCAGTGGTGTGTTTGTATGGATCAGCACTAATTGTGTTTGAAAAGCGGGAAGCGCTGGAGATGCTGTCCAATGAGAGTCTTATGTCAGGAGTCTTTGAACACACATACACACCAACATATGTGTTCCTCTGTGCCACTCTCAAAAGACCAGGTTGGGCCAGTATAAATTTCCATGCTAAAAAACGTTGATTTATGCCGGTCTGGAATAGCACGTGTCAACAACAACAACAACAAGTGTCAATCTATTGTACAAATAGTAGTATAATATATAATCTAGAGTATAGATTGACACATTTCTTTAAGTTGCACTATGAGCAACACAACGTGTTCATCGAATTAAAACTGCAAACAACATTGTGTGTGTGTGTGTGTGTGTGTGCATATGTGTGGTCCAGTTTGTAATCTCACAATCTCAGTGGATGATTTAACCAGTATGGTACATTGAATAACAAAGTAAAGAGGTGAGCAGACCAAAAGAGATTTACGTGTATTTTCAGTTTGAGTAAATTTGATCACTGCTTGTTTTGGCAGATAGTATCATCTACAACTGTATAAATACACATGCAAGGTTTTCAGGTCCCTAATCTATTTTAAAATGAAATTACTGTTATTGTGATAAAAACTGTTTGTCTTCTTGTACTCCAAAATTGCAAGATCTGATATACTGTAGAATTACTAACGTGCACATGCAACATGAGTTAACCAAGTAGAATAACAATATTCCTAACTTATAGCACTAGAGGTGGGTGCGGAGTTACTGTAGGTGTATAAATATTATTTTTATAAATCTAACTTTATGGTCAGACTTATGGGTGTTGCTACATATAGGGTTATTTTATGAAAATGTTCAGCTACAATATTTTCCTAGTGCATTATCTGTTCAAAGTTGTTAGATTGCAGCTAGTTATCTAAACATGGACCTACCATAAACTTCTACTTTTTTATAAAGCCAGTTCTCATTGTTACAGATGATCCCAATCTTACATCAAAAATAAATATTTTTTGTCCCCAAAGTATATTTTGTTATATTTAACAAACTACTGGAGACATTTTTTTAGCCAGTTTGTTTATGGCTGGGTTACACACATATCAAAATGTGCATAACCGGTACTTACACAGGTGACCCTAATAAGAGCACAGTTACCAGGGCATGATGGGTAATTGTGATGTATGAGGTGTGAAGTGTTTGTGTGTGTAAGTGTGTTTTATATGTAACCGTGAGAACAGTGTGATGGTTGTGTTATCTGCTCTGGTGAACTTAAGACATGTGCTGAAGACCTAACCTGCTCTACTGAACTTCTGATGAAAGAACCCGGACACTTCATGCTGGACAACCCACATTAATCACTCACACACATGTTGGCATATGTGGTTTATGAGGACTCTCCATAGACATAATGGTTTTTATACTGTACAAAGTGTATATTCTATACTCTAACCCCTAACTTTTGGCATTTTTAAAAAAAAATTACCATTTAGTATGTTTAAGTGATTTGGTTTATGAGGACACAGGAAGTGTGCCTTTAAATCATGTTTACATTGTTATACACATCATTATACACGTGTGTCCTCGTAAACCACATATTCAAACCTCCCTCACACACACACACACACAGTACCATAGACTTCTGTTGTTTACATACACAGCTAGTTATAAATAATATAACCTAATCCTAACCCACACTCTAAAACTAACTGAAACCTTTCTGTATTTCAAAAATAAAACTTTTTATATTGTGATAGTGTTTTTACAAATAAGGAAGTCCCCAAAGGAATGTTTTGCTCAGATTTGTCAGGTTTGGCTGACTTTTTAATGCAAGTTTGTCCCTAGTATACGGTTAAGTAAACCCACCTAAACACACATCTGGGTGAGGATGAAGAAATGTGAGAAAGTGAGAAAACAAACTTGTGAATACAAACTTGCAAAAGAAAGAATGACCTTCTGAATGCCTTTGACATTAATGCATTTCTAGCTGTACAAACTCGATTTTATGTATTGCTGCACTTCTAAATGTCAGAAAGTAGGTATGCGTTTTATTCTCATAGTTCCTTCAAAGGGCTTTATAGTATGTATGAGTACAAACTGTCATCTTCTGATGTAAGTTTTAGTTTCAGGTCTGAAATGTCTTGCGATCATTCACGCCTGTGTGCAGGTAGAGCAAGCCTGGCTTTCCAAAGGTATATATTCCAGAGGTATATAATAAATAATTATCATAGCTGCCATTCGCAACAGTATAAGCACAAGGAAATCTTTACCATTTTTTATTAGATTGTAATTAAAAACAAGGTTATGAGATAAATTATGTGAATGCTTGGCTGAAAAGATCTGTCTTTAATGTGAATTTGAACAGTGAGAGATATTCTTCAAAGAGTCCCAGGACTCTGGCCATTAAAACCCACCTGACTGCAGAGAGGTTGTGTAGAGGTTATGTAGATGACTCAGCAGGTGTACCCTAGTCCAGTTCAAAGGTCAGGATAGCAATCTGATTTCTAAGCAGGATGCTTAGGAGGATTCACGCAAACATATGTGTAGGTGGTCTGGTTATCATAGCATGTTCACTGCCATCTTACTAATCATTTGTAAATTTGGTAAATTGTTTGTTTTCTCAGTTTAAGCATAATTCTCTTTAACAAATGCATCAGTTTGGCTTCTAAAATATTATATTTTTTTGTTTTGTTTTATTATTTATGTTTCATATTGTTTAATTAATATGTTGTTTTAAGGGTATTAAAAAAATCATAAGTAACAGCCAAAAATACTAATTAAGAATTTTTTACATTGTTAACAGTGTTGAAGTGTCTAAACTGCAGATATTGTAAAGGCCTGTGAAAATGTGAAAATCACTTCTCTCAGGAGGACAATAAAGGTTTCTTTTTCTTTTCTTCATCATATGTTCTTATATTTCTGCTCATTTCAGTTCCAGAAACCTTTCCACACACACATGCACGCAAGCACATGCAACTGGCACTGCTGGGGAGGTGCAGCTGCAGATTGTAAAAATAAACGCAGCGTGTTTTAAGAACCAGGAGATTAGTTCTCTTTTATGGGTGGCTCTTTCATGTGTGACTCCCTGAGCGCTGGTCATGAAAAGAGAGGTTGGAAACAGAAAGAAATGTGTGTGGAGTTTTCGTAGTGAGACACACAGCCGGAATGTGGAAAAAAAATCATTTTTTTTGTGTGTTGTTTGATGTGAGGAAAAACAGTAATTGAACAGAATTCTTAGGCATGTAGCCAGATGTGTCCCTGTGAAATCTGTGTGTGTGTAGTGAAAGTTATTTATGAAGATGAACCATCGGTAATGATCATCAGTGTTACAGGGCGGTAGTGTTTGCGGGGCAAAAACGAAGAGCATGACACGGGAACTAAATGATAGGAACATTTAATAAAAGGAAAACAAAAAGACAAAAAAACACTAACCGTGGGTGATTTTGGCAAAAACAAGTGCAAACAGCAGCATTGCATGAGTAATCCAAGGTAAGCAAAAGTCCAAAATCCAAAGTTCAAAATTCAAAGTCCAAAATCCAGAGTCCAAGAAACATACAACAAGCAACATTCAAACAATCAATGACAAACTATACATACAAACGGGGAACTTAAATAGACAGACTAATCAAAGTGAACCAGGTGATGATGATTACAAACAGGAAGTGAAGACAGTGAAGACGGAGGGAGGAGCCATGGTGGAGGAGAGGCCGACGATGCCATGGCACCGACCGATGGCGGCGGATACGGGGGCAGCAAAGCCCGAGGTGGAGGCTGACTGCAGACAAGCCAGAGTGATGACGAGGGTCCCGTGGGCCGAGGTGGAGTGGACGGCTTCGGTGACCAAAGTGGAGGAGGAGGAGATCCGGAGGAACGCGGCGGAGCCAGAGCGATGGAGGACTGGAGAAGGTCTTGAGAGTAGGAGAAGCTCACCGAAGCTGGTGGGACATAGTGACGAGGTGGAACCGGAGGAGTGTAGTCAAGAGGCGATGGTGGGACGACGACTGACCGAGGTGGCGCCGGAGGAACGAGAGAGCCGGGTGGAACTGGTGGACCGATGGTCGATGATGGAAACAAATAAGCTAGAAGCCATGGAGGAGCCGAAGGGTCGTTGGAGCAGAGCTGAAGGATCCTCCATCCTCAGCGAGGATGTAGCTGGTAGTTGACTGTCCAGCGATGAGCCCACGACACTGCTGGTGAGCTGAGGGTGAGCCGAGGGACTGACAGACTCCAGCGACATTAGCGAAGAGACCGGGGAAAACATGAGGAGGTGGGAAAGAGAGGTTGAGTGGGATTACTTTTTATAGGCATAACAGTCTCTATACTTGAAGCCAGTCCGTACTCACCCACAGTGGTGGTGTCATGGGCATGGTTCTCCATGCTACCCTTGTGCTCCACTGGCAAGTCCACTGTTATTTCAGCTGCCACTGGCTCGTGCACCTGGTCGGACTTCTCCAGCTCTGGCTCCGGGGCGATCCTTCCCTCAGTCGTGTCGGGCTCTGGCCGGAAGTCCACAGGCGGCCCAGGCGGCTGCTGCATGGGATCGACTTCTGCTTCCCCTAACATGTGGTCTGAAGCAGCCATCCTTAGGGCAAAGTTAATGTACTCCTCAATAGTCCATGTGTAATTAGGCTGGGGAACAACGACCCTGAATACAGGATCCAGCCCAAACCTAAAAATGGTCATAATTGCCTGGTCCTCAATAGGCAAGTCGTAAACTTCGTCCAGAAAGTCCTGGATGTAAATGTCCATTGATCTCCCATTTTGGCATGGCTACGGGGACATGGTGACAAAAACAAAGAACAAAAAAAACAGAAAAAAACTGAACCACTGCTGTGCTGTTGTTAAATGTGGTCGTTGATTCTGTTACGGGGCGGTAGTGTTTGCGGGGCAAAAATGAGGAGCACGACATGGAAACTAAATGATAGGAACATTTAATAAAAGGAAAACAAAGACAAACAAACACTAACCGTGGGTGATTTGGGCAAAAACAAATGCAAACAGCAGCGTGAAACAGAGAATCCAAAAATACAAGAAATAAGAGTAATCCAAGGTAATCAAAGGTCCAAAATCCAGAGTCTAAGAAACATACAACAAGCAACATTTAAACATTTAATGACAAACTATACATACAAAAGGGGAACTTAAATAGACAGACTAATCAAAGTGAACCAGGTGGTTCGAGCAGGAATGTAGCTGCTAGATTATATAATGGAGTCACTTTTAATTGTAATAATAATTGTAATGCATCTATTTTTCAGAATTGGTCATTGAAAAACTCATCAAACAGTCATTATAAAAGGGGGTAAATAGAAGACCCTTGGTATAGTCTAACCATCAGTAAATGTTATATCATTTAAATGTGGGGATTTCCACACATAAAAACATGAATCTTGTCAAGAGCCCCTGTTCTATCTTATACTCTTTTTTTCTTACTAGCATCAGTTCATAAGGATGAAGTGATTTCTTTCATATCAGATGTGCAGTTTAAGCAAATAAATCACAGTTACAGCTCTTATCTGGAATGTGGCAATGTTGTTGCAGTTATGTGGTGTAAATATCAATTGTATCACAGTTTGTGTGTATCACCTGCAGAACTCAGAGGTGTAGCTTATCAGAGCATGTAAGATTTAGTGTCTATGTTCAACATAAGATGTAAAAGATTTCCAGATCCTTTCCTGCTGCTACTATGCATAATTTCTACTGAAATGATACAAATTTAGTGAAAGTCTAATATCTTGTATTGTTGTTATTGGAAAGTCTGATGACTGATTCTGTCTTAAACAGATCATGCTGAATGAAGATGGCAGAGATGAGGAGTCTACCAGCAGACAGCAGGACAGGGACCTGACAGTGGGGAGTTTGAGACTAATGACAGCCCACACACACTGTAAACTCATTCATCTACATCCCGCTCTTCTATATTAACATCAAAAACACAAGAAGAGAGATTGATTGTGTAAGTTAGGTTATTATATGACAAATATCTTAAGTTTCACAAAGAGAACCATGAAAAGCAGTCTGGTAAAGAACTGCAATATTCTTGAAAATACAAGATGTGTTCTTAATTAATCGCTCAATAAGCGGTCATTCACACACTGTTCTGAAATAAAACAGTAATGAAAGCAGTTTTAACCTCAGGTTGAATTGTGAATACACTGGCACTGTCCTCTGTATCTACACAGAAACTGTGTAAAAAGACAAAGTTTTATATTAAAAGTAGACACATGAGAATTAAGCTTATTCAACTTCACTGATGTCAAACCTGGCATGACTTCTTTACATATAATTTTTTTTTCACAGATGACAAGAAGTCCTATGGGTTTGGAGTTAAACATGGGTGAGTAAAAGAAGACAGAGCTTTTTTTTGGGTGATCTATTATTATAACACTCCGTTCACAGCTCAAAGGCCACACTTCTCAGGTGAGCATGGTTAATGTGTGCCACATTCAAAACTAAGAAAATAGACACCTACAAATCCTGTACAACAACAGAAAATTGAACAAGAAAAAAAATTGTGAATGGCAACATATACTATGATTCATTTTCAGAAGCTGAAAACCTTATTATAACTATCATACCCCTTTAGCACAGTAGTCATGGTAATGTTTAACATCAAAATAAAGAATTGGTGTGTGGTGCATGGTCTGATATATATATATACAGTGCCTTGCAAAAGTATTCATACCCCTTGAACTTCACATTTTGTCATCTTACAACCACAAACTTAGAAGTCACCTAATTAGTTAATAGAGTCTACCTGTGTGTAATTTAGTCTTAGTATAAATACACCTGTTCTGTGAAGGCCTCAGTGGTTTGTTAGAGAACACTAGTGAACAAACAGCATCATGAAGACCAAGGAACTCACCAGACAGGACAGGGGTAAAGTTGTGGAGAAGTTTAAAGCAGGGTCAGGTTATTAAAAAATATCCCAAGCTTTGAACATCTTGAGGAGCACTGTTCAGTCCATACAGAAATGGAACGGTATGCCACAACTGCAAACCTACCACCTAAACTGACAGACCGATCAAGGAGAGCACTGGTCAACTGTAAGTCATGTACTCCACAAATCTAGCCTTTATAGAAGAGTGGCAAGAAGAAAGCCATTGTTGAAAGAAAGACACAAGTCCCATTTGCAGTTCCACACAGCAAACATGTGGAAGAAGGTGCTCTGGTCAGCTGAGACCAAAGTCGAACTTTTGATGGAATGTAATGGTTTGGATCAAATATTCATGTGTTAGAATAGCCCAATCAAAGTCAGAATTAAATCCCATTGAGCATCTGTGGCAAGACTTGAAAATTACTGTTCATAGACACTCCCCATCCAATCTGGCTGATCTTGAGCTATTTTGCAAAGAAGAATGGGCAAAATTTTCAGTCTCTAGATATGCAAAGCTGGTAGTGACATACCCCAAAAGTCTTGCAGCGAAAAGGTGGCTCTACAAAGTATTCACGCAGGGGGGCTGAATACAAATGCACACCACACTTTTTTCAGATGTTTATTGGCTTAAAATTTTGAAAACCATGTATCATTTCCATTCCACTTCACAATTATGTGCTACTTTGTGTTGGTCTATTACATAAAATCTCAATAAAAAACATTAAAGTTTGTGTTTGTAATGTTACAAAATGTGGAAAAGTTCAAGGGGTATGAATACTTTTGCAAGGCACTATATATGCACTATATATACATATACATATACATATATATATACATATACATATACATATATATATATATATACATATGTATATACATATATATATATATATATATATATATATATATACATATATATACACAGGGGTTGGACAATGAAACTGAAACACTGGCCAATTTAGTGTTGGAGGTTTCATGGCTAAATTTGACCAGCCTGGTGACCAATCTTCATTAGATTCGTCACTGCCAAGGACTACCGAACCATTCTGGAGGACCATGTGCACCCAACGGTTCAAACATTGTATCCTGAAGGCGGTGCCATGTATCAGGATGATAATGCACTAATACACACAGCAAGACTGGTGACAGAGTGGTTTGATGAACATGAAAGTGAAGTTGACCATCTCCCATGGCCTGCAAAGTCACCAGATCCAAATATTATTGAGCCATTTTGGGGTGTTTTGGATGAGCGAGTCAGAAAACATTTTCCTCCACCAGCATCACGTAGTGACCTGGCCACTATTCTGCAAGAAGAATGGCTCAAACATTACTACACCATACTAATGAAATATTGTGGTCTAAAACCAGGCGTTTCAGTTTCATTGTTCAACCCCTGTATGTACACACACACACACACACACACACACACACAAAGAGGCAAATATCTTCCATGCATAATTAATATAGTTTGTTTTAAGGAACTGGAATTGATGTAATGCTCTATAAATCATTGTGAGTACTCTGAAAAATGTTGTATGACCAAAATTAAGGGTTTTAGAAGCATTGTTTAGAAAAAGTAAACCATAAACAGGTATTTACCAAGTAGATTCAGACCTCAAATGCGCTCATGAGTGTTATTGTAGATTAATACAATATGTAATTCTGTACAATATGTTATGTAATATATGTTATAAATCAGTGTATATAGTACTACTGTATATATTACCAAATGGGCAGAAATTAGACACAATCCTTAAATGTCATGTGTTTTACAGACTCTTTGGGAATTGAGTGAGGTGGTTCTTGGCTTCGGGTGTGAGTGATTGGGTTGCAATATAAAAGTGTAGTGAGGGATTATCTTTATAGGTGTCACTGGGCTGTGGAAAAGAGCTTGTGTTGTGAATAAATGTATGAAATGGGTGATTTCATATATTTTTATGAATGGCAGGGAACAGCTGTTGTTTCCCTAATTTGAGCAGCCAGTAAAGTATCCCAAACTGTTCCATAAAGAGGACAAAATCACTTGGGTTTTAGAATGAGTGAGTAAATACCTATGCTGACATTTTATGTCCAGTTCTGCTTGTGATTCGATATATGGATTGCTTATACATGCATTGCTCTAAATTGCTAATTGCTCTATGTAAAGGCCTATTTGCACTGTTTGGTTAAGAACATTTTCAAAATGCAAAAGGAAAATAAGTTTCGTCTTTATTGGCAAATTGTTTTTTATGGCAGGCTTTCTGGGTTTGTGAATAAACACCATCATACTTCTGCCTCAAACCTGACTGGCTCTTTAATCATCCTACATACAACATGCATGTTTTTTGTGCATCATTTTTAATATAATGCCTTTACACAGTCAGATACCAATCATAAAACAACAAGAAATTTCTCACTGCATAGATTAACTGCATCTTTCCAACACTTGACTACAGTAGCTGACAAGACACAGATCACATGATTCACTGCTTCACTTGCACTGGAATTCACTCATTAAATACTAACAGTCTTCTGTCACATTAAGTTTGCGAGTTGATGACAGCATGAATGGTAAATGAATGTAAAATTCTAGAGGACAGCAATCCCAAAATGTGCTGTGACAAGCTCATTGAAAACAATGTGAAGAAACGTTAAAGCGTTTAAATGTGAAGAAACGTCACGCTACAACCCATCCCGCTCTCTAAGGTCCCAAAACTCTGGACTTCTAATAGTTCCCAGAATCAATAAATCCACCAAAGGGGGGAAAGCGTTCTCATACACAGCACCTAAACTCTGGAATAGCCTTCCCAACACTGTTCGGGAAGAACAGCACAGTCTCCCACTTCAAATCTAGACTAAAAACACATTTTTTCAGTGAAGCATTTATATAACACAGTGAACAGCATCTACGCTAAGTTGTTTTCTCTGCCTTCTTCCCTGACCTC
>JAZGTJ010000867.1:45549-74560 GCA_036877575.1 Botia almorhae | reverse complement strand
GTGTGGGTGTGTCTTGTGCAGGTGTGGGTGTGTCTTGTGCAGGTGTGTGTGTGTCTTGTGCAGGTGTATGTTAATAAAGCTTTTCTGTAGCTCAGTGGTTAGAGCATGGCGTTAACAACGCCAAGGTCATGGGTTCGATCCCAGGGATTGCACATACTCAGAAACAATGTATAAATGTATAGTGTAATGCAATGTAAGTTGCTTTCGATAAAAGCGTCTGCCAAATGCCTAAAAGTAAGTAATAAAATGTTTGGATGAGTTGAATTGATCTCTGTGGAAATGATGAATGTGTGTTATTGTTCTGTTGGTGGTCATCAAACACATTCTTCTGTTCTTCTTTTATACTCTGTGCTTGAATCTGTTCAGTTGTTAGTCTCCAGTATTCTGCAGTATTATAATGGGCAGACTGAATAACAGGCAGATATTTGACTATCTCACATGTGCGTCGCTCTGTGATCATCAGCATAATTCAATGCTTGTTTAGCTGTCGCATCAGCTTATTTAATTTAGCGTCAGTCAGTGTTCTTGCTGAGTGTGACGGCTACAAAATTTGCCATGTAACCGCATCTCATCAGTTTTCATGTATTCTTAGTATAAAATAAGTAATTTCAGCAATTTTGTGTGCAAAACTAATTTTACATCATTTTATTGTAATATATGAGCCATTGGATCATTAGCTGCTCTCTTAATATCATATCACCATCGGCCAATGAAAGGCCTCTGTTGGTCGACCACTATTCCAGTGCGTTACTCTGCCTGCCAGTCTGTAGTTTACCTCTGTAATTATCAGTTTATTTTCCTCTTCTCTCTCTCTCGTCCTCTCTTCTGTAGTCACAGCATGCACTTTGCTCTTTAATCTCCTCTCGGCATTGGCTCTGTTCTGTGTGGACACTGGTAATGGAGTGGGCTTCGGTCTTGCCATCCTCTGGGTTCTTCTCTTCACCCCCTGCTCATTCGTCTGTTGGTACAGGCCCGTGTACAAAGCATTTCGGTACGTACCATTATGGGGGTGATTCAGGACACCTCGCTCGTGTCATCCGATATGAGGGCAGCTTTAACAAACGCATTTAAACTGCTGCGTTCACAGTTCATTCCTTTTAGGCCTCAAAATAATAATGCGCCTTTAAGTCGCCCTCATGTCATTTCATACCCTCTAAGGAACACAAAAGAAGATCTTTATAAATGTCTCGTTGGTTTTGGGTCTGTATAATGGAAGTCAATGGGTTACCAACATACTTCAAAATATCTTTGTGTACCAAAATAAATAGAATTTTGTAAGTGAGCTATTTCTTTAGGTCAGTTTAAGGACATCGCAGGTGTGATTGTTTGTATTGATTATTATGTTACTATTGCTTGTATTTAGGGTTAGAGGTTCTTTACTTGAAACGTTAATTTCACAGTCAGTGATACAACAAATTACGCATGTGTTTGAGAGAAAGCAAGACCGATTCTGACAAACTTCAGCGTACAGTGACAGAGACAGATGTTGTTTATTTATAGCATCGCAATCATTTCGACACACTTTTTATAGGCACACTGGAGTTGATCTATCTGCCAAACGGATCTTCAGTCTTTTTAATCCGTTCTTTCTTCACAGGAGCGACAGTTCCTTTAACTTCTTTGCGTTCTTCTTCGTCTTCTTCGCCCAGCTGGTTGTTTACGTTATTATGACGATTGGAATTCCAGGCTGGGGCTTCTGGTGGGTGTGGCTATCGTTTGACCAATGGTGTGTGCTCTTTAAAACAGGCTGTAATCGTCTCTCTCTCTGTGTGCTGCAGCGGCTGGATCGTGAGTCTGGCGGCTCTGAAGAGCAGCTCTGCTGTGGGAGTGATGATGATGTTGAACTCTGTGCTCTTCACCGCTCAAGCTGCCATGGGAGTCGTGCTGCTCAAGAGGGTAAAATCACAGCAGCCAATTAAAGTGATAGATCACCCAAAAAAATTCTTATAATGTACCCACCCTCCTGCCATCCTAGGTGTACATGAATGACTGACTTCAGCGGAACACAATCTGAATTCTCTTATATATTATATTATTTATGAATCATATAAATAATATTCTGGCTCTACTCAGCTTTTGTAATGGCAGTGAATGGTGCCCGAGATCTTAAAGCTTCGAAAAGCACATCCACACTTTTGGCTTGGGACTGTATGCGCCTCAATTTGTGTGCTTGTGTTCGAGAGCATTCAGAAATATCTGCTGCAGTAGAGATGCCATAATGATGGAGGCACTTGAGCCTGGCGTTCAGTATTTAAATGAATGACAAGTGCAAAACCTCTGCTGCATTTCCATGTTATTGTTTGGAGGAGTGAATTATGGGCTACATCTGCCAGAAAGCCTCAGATTTATCCTATTCTTGTGTCATTTTCTTTTGAATCAACTCCTTTGATTCTTCATGGGATTTTAAATACGAATCGTGTATATTATTTTCATAAAGCTGTCAGGAACAGATTGAAATGATGTATTAGACATAAATAGTTTATAAATGTGCTTCATTTAGTGTGATCGGTTGAATAACAGACCTGCTTTGCCTCTCCTACCCTCAGGTTCATTCTATGTACAGGCAGACGGGGGCGAGCTTCGAGAAGGCCCAGGCGGAGTTCGCTACCGGTGTGCTTTCCAATCAGGCAGTGCGGCAGGCAGCCGCCAGCGCCACTGTCTCTGCGGCACAGGGCACCTTTAGTGGACCCCGGTAGAGGGCTGCATGGGAGGTTTAAGAACCCAACTGGTTATGCAGCTTTCAGACAAAGTGACTTATTTACACTCCTAACCATGACCATAACCAAAAATACACACTTATCCTAGACCCCTCTTGCATGCACACCAGGATAAATGAACTCAGAACAACAATGATGCAGCAACATCGGATCTCTTTTCTTGTCTTTATTTGTTGCTCTTGCTGTATTAGGCCTTTCGTTTGACCTGCGAGAAGGATCTAGGTGTGGAGTTTGAGATTAGGTTTAATATGAATGCCGTCTATGAGGACGTAAAATCAGCTTCCACAGTTCTGATTTTTCTGAATGTAGAAGTGCTCCAGAAACCCAAATATGACTGTGATAGTTGAAAAACCTCAGACCCCAGGTTTGGCTTTTGACATTTTTCAGGCTTGTGTAAAATGTAAACTATAGCCAGCTTGCAGATTCCACTAAGATGTGTCACATTCTGTTTTTTTTCACCTCCGTTACTGATGTGTAATCAGATGAATATGGCAAGCAAAGGAGGTTACTTAGAACCCGTGTCATTTAATGTGCCAGTCGCTTTTCTTAAACGAGGGAGAAATCCCACGTCATATTTTAGAGATTTAGGATTGACTAGGAGACTAAACATGAGTGCATTTGTTACTTGGATGGCAGGAATGTATTTATGAAAAAGCATGTTTTGATGCAACGTAACTACTGTATTTACGTTTAAGCATTGATACACGACTAATTTAATTCATGAGTTAAGACAATAGAATTGTGCTTCCAGAAGCTTTGGAATAGATTAACTGAACGTTTAACTGAAATGACGTTTAACTGAAATGACATTTTATTATCAGTGCTAGTGGAAAACGGCCAGTTACCTGTAGCCAACATTTCTCTTGCTTTTGTGATTTGTGTTATCTAATGTTTTGTCTGGAGCTAAACTATACACCTAAACGAGTATTACTTTGTTGTTTTTATTGTGATATTGCTGTTGTATGTTCATGTCGTAAGTGCCACTGTTTTTTTGTGTGTTTTTAATTAAAGTTTATGAATATGCATCTTACACTTTGTCCTTATGTTTGATCTGAAAGTAATATAAGGATTAGATGGTGACTGCTGTAGCATCACCAAATACAATTGCAAAACCAATGGCTGTTTCCAGACAAAATTCTATATCTTACATTTATAAAATATACATGTGGATAGTCTGCATATTTTCTATTGTTTGATAAACAGACACTTCTGCCGCGAACACGTGCTGTTGACCGGTGGCCACCTTTTCTGATGGCACGGGTCAGATTTATCCGAATGGTTTTGGTTTCCAGAAACACTTACATTAAAAACAATAATTGTAAGTGACGTATATCCAGATGCAAGGGGGAGAATTGCGTACAGACGTCCACATTACGTACTTTACGTTATGTATTAATCAAGTCATGAGCCAAATAATACGTGTCATTCAGTCGTAGCAGCTTTACGAACTTTACGTACAATGTGCGCCGTATTTAGAACGACAAAGTGACCTCATCGCTCTGACGCGTCTCCTTGACAACAGACGCTGCTTTCTAAATACGCGGCGTAACGTGACGCTCTTCGGTACGCGGCTCGGTGAAGATGGCGGAGGCTGCGGCGACTGCACGGCACCGCTTCTTCTGTCACTGCTGTAAAGGGGAAATCGACCCCAAACTGCCGGTGAGCACGAAACAACACTGGACCGAGACGCACTCGGTTGTGTTTACACTACTATCGCCTTAAGCGTCACTGAAGCTGTGCTTATCTTGACTTACAGTATATAAGTTCTAACTTACAGTCTTTTATTATGATTTTAAAGTGCGTCTTTTTGTATTCGTCGACGTGCATGACTGTGCACTGCGTGAATGGCATTCGTGAACGTACACTTCACGTTAAACGTTGTGTTGTAGTGTGATGACTGTCGGTGTCGCGACGAATTCGGTATCCAAGTTTGGGAGTTACACTGTTGCCAAATTTAGCACACACTGTATCTGAGACGTCTGCTGCCTAAAAACACATGCATGAGAAAGAGGAAACATGTTATTGTGTGTTTATTGTGTGTACTGTATGAGTATGTTTAACCTGGCGGCATAATACCTTCACTTAACGTGTAAATAACACATTGTGTTTAATGAACATTTCTATTTGATATGTTTACAGTGTGTGAAAATCTCCAAATTCTTCATCTGAATTTGGAAGCGGTTTAGCGGGCTTTATATGAATGGTCATTAGATAATGTAAAACAACAGAAAAAGTAACTTAAAGTTATTGGTAAATACATTAAGATCTAATAGCTAATAATAGTTAAATGTTAACCCTTTGAATTCTGTAATAATACACCGTTAACCCTTTTAGTTCTCTAATAATACACTGTTAAACCCCCTTTATACAGGAGTATGTGTGTCCCAGGTGTGACTCTGGTTTCATTGAAGAGGTGTCAGAAAATTCCAGGTGAGATGTGCATTTATCCCAGTGAGTGAAGAATGACCAAGATTGAATTGTGGGTCATATCTGCGGTTCTCTCTTCTTTGTCTATGGGTTTATCTATGATTTGTCCAGACTGTGATTTAAGATGATATTTAGGATCATTTACAATGAGTGAAACATGTTCTTCAGTCTTCTGCAGAGCACTGATGGTACTGCTGCAGGAGGTGTGACCGCTGATGGCATGTCCTCACAGTTTGCAGAGGTAGGACGTCTAATTTATCTAATTTGTATCTTCCTCTAGTTTAACTACTAGAGCATTGTGTTTGAATTCCCACACTGTAAAAAAAGTTCAATCAACTTGGCTGCACAAGTTATTTCAACACACTGTTTTAATCTTGAATGGTGTTAAACTGCTATAACTTAAAGACATAGTTGAAAAATTGTTTCTTTTATAAGTTACACCAGTCACGATTGTAAATATTAAGTTGAAATTACTTGTAACGACAAGTTAATTAAACCTGAAAATTGAAGACAGCAAAGTCTTTTTTTGCAGTGCAGGGAACACATGTACTAAGAAATATTATATCTTCAATGCACTGTAGGTTTGGATAAGTGTCTGCCAAATGCATAAATGTAAATAGCAATAAAAATATATTTAGTAGTATTTTGTATCAGTGTTTTATCATAACTGACAATTAGAATCTGATTTAAAACACTGGAAAGACACAAACTGGAACACAATACTGAAGCATCAGATAGATTTTCTCTTTTATTTTGTAGTTTAGCTTTAAATGTTGTTAAGAGCTGAGTTGTGCTGTCCAGTGCAAAACGTACCACCAGGAGGCTGAAGTTGCTAGAGTGTTGTTCGTTTATTTTGTCATTGCTTGAGGGTTGCTAGCATGTTCTGGGTGGTTGCTAGGCAGCTGCAAGGGCATTGCCAAATGGTTTCTTATTGCCCCAAGTAAAAAGTGCCCACTCTCAAGACTTTGATGTTGTAGTCATTAAATCTGTGTGGCTACTCGTTTCAGTGGAAGTCTGTGGGATTTATTTGCCCCTTTTTCTGTCTGGCAAAAGTCATCTCATAGCTTATGAAAGTCAACTAGTTCCCATCGCCTACAGAATTATGTGCCTAAAATGTCTTAAAAATATAATAAGCAGCGAGCAGCAGAAGTCATGGTTTCGTTCACTAAGGGCCTTTTGTTTTCTCTCCTCACCATTAGCTGTGGCAGCTGCTCTTCTTAGAACATTCAGCCCTCCTCTCGGACCCCACGGTCACAGATGCCCTCCGCAGCCGCTCGGAGCTTCAAGCTGCAGTTGGTGAACCGTCCTCTGGGATGGTGAGACCTGCAGCCTCAGTGGAGACTTTGACAGACTGCCCTGAGCCGGCACGTGTCCCTGAAGAACACAGCCAGCAGAGAAACTCTAGAGTGGATCAGGGACAGGCTGTGGAGGGGTGTGTAGTTCCGTTTCCTACAGCTGCTGTCATCCAAGAAGAATCTGTGATGTTGTGTATTTGGTTACATTTAACATTCGATTTGAACATGCACATGTTGTGCAGTCGCCCAGGAATGAATGTTTTGAATTCTAAGATGATTTGAAGACATGTTAGACAGTTAAATACATTTATTATACCCATCAATATTTAATGAATTCAAGCCACCGTGTTTAGCTTACATATACTAATACTGTGTTTGCATGGCCATGTTTATTCTCAAGCATTAAGTGTTAGATGAACATTTTTTGGCCTCAAGTCAAAGTTTTCAAACACTCATACTGAAAGATTTCAATTTTAAAAGATTTCGAACGATTTCCCTAAATAGTTTTACACGTGTCTTCAATAAAACAAGACGTTATGATATTTGAATGCGCTCCTTGAGGAAGATCATGTGTTACATGCAAACATTTTAGTAACATCTCATTACTCCATGATTTCCTCAAAGGATTTTATTCAGTTCCGTGACTTTTCTGGTCCTATAAATCACAATTTGAAAGTTTCCTGAAGTTCTTGAAGAATGACAGATGATTTTAAACCAGCCACCCAGATTGTTTTTTATCAATGTTGATGTTCTGAAATGACACAATCTGAATCTGCTCTCTGTCTCTTTGTCCTGTTTAGGATTGTCCAGCAGTTCCTGGCTGGTCTGTTCAACAGTTCTGACAGCACAGATTCACAAACATCCTCCTGGTATGTGATGATATTCTTCCTGCTGTGACCTCCAGTTCAGTATAACGTGTTTATCAACGTCAACTACCCAGCTAATGATTTCAGGTTGTAAGAACGTTTCTGTAGCATTTCCATACGTAACAAAAACGTTAATAACGTTTTTTGAACATTCTAGGAACGTTCAAAACTTCCAGTTTTTTAGACGCTGTATTAACGTTATTGCTTGGTTATAAAAACATCATTTATACATTGTTTCATTCTATAATGTTTTTAAAGCATTCCATTAACCACTTAAGAATAACATTTTTGTGATGATTTATAATGTTAAAAATGTTCTACTTATGTTTCTGCAAGAACGTTTTGATAACGTTGAAAAAACGTAGAGAACGTTGGCCAAAATTCTCAGAGGGTTCTTGTTGTGTGAAAACTATGGATTTACCATGAACTCTGCTTAACTGCTTCTCAGGTCGAGCATGCTACACTCCAGCCCTGGAGATTATGCTTGGGGACAGGGAGGCTTAGATGTGGTCATTTCACAGGTGAATAGCATTGTCATTGGTGACATCATCCAGTGCATCAGTTTGGGTAATGACTCATCTCCTCAACCTCATTAGACTTCAACACATTTTGCCTTTGAGCACTTAAATTTGTCACGGTTGAAGAAGTGTGACCCCAGGTTAAAGTCAGCTACATTATACAGCACTTTCTTGACGTTAAAGAAGCATAACACATATCTTTTCCAGTTGCTTGCTCAGACTGAATGTAACGGCCCCCCTCCTGCAGAGAAAGAGATGATCTCATCTCTTCCCACCATTAGCATCTCGTCCGAACAGGCTGGTGAGTTCCCATCATCCTCTGAGTCACCACACACACACACACGCACACACACGCACGCACACACACACACACACACACTCCTTTTAAGTGCTGTAAAGCAAAACAGAGCTGTTCACATACTTCTGAACACCTCCACTGCTGTTTGTCCTGCATTTCCTGGCTGACTGAACCTGATCAGAACACCAGCTTTCTGACTAAACAAACTGTATTTACTCAAACTGTATTCAGTGGCTGTCCCTCTGTTTACCTCGGCAGCATGAATTAGTTGAAGTAATCTTCCGTTTGCAAAAAATGTGAGTGGTTTCTTAATTAAAATGGATTTAAAAAAGATTTCCCATGACAACCTTTGCGGAACCGGGGCCTTCGCAATCAGGTCCCGGGGGGTTGGGGGGTATCTCCCTCTCGCGTATGGGGGTGGGGGTGGGTTTAGTTGTTGGCGATTAGGAGAATGTTTCTCCCTTGGTGCATTCACCACCCGTTCCAGGGGGTCCCCCTCGGCTTGTTGCAGGGCCCAAAGGATGGCCCTGATTTACTCATCCTTTTGTTGTTCTAAACGTGAAGTGGTGACGTGTACAGTTTTAAAAACGATACTGGCCACTCTTTTAAAAGTTATGAGAAGTACATGAATAATTTTGGGCTGTAACCCACATTCAATCTATTTAAAAAATGATGTTAATGTGTTTTGGGAAACTGTTTCCTCTTGGCAACATTTTGTTGTGTCATACTCATATCAACGGTTCTCAAAGAGAAAGTCAATGTACTTTTCCACATGCTATTGATCCCCGCGCAACAAATCTGTTTGAGTTTTGATTTCCTCCAGCTTTAAACACGCGCCACTTGACAACTGTTGCCTCCATTTTCCTTGTTTGTTCATGCATGTATGTTCCCCTCCGTCTCTCAGCACGCCGGCTGGAATGCCCTGTGTGTAGAGAGGAGTACACTGCAGGGGAATCCGTCCGACAGCTGCCCTGCCTCCACTGCTATCACAACAACTGTATTGTGCCCTGGCTACAACTGGTACGAGTCCCAATCACCATAGAGCTGAGTACAGAGATTTTAATTGTAATTAACCCTGGGTTATCTTCTTTTGACCTGGGTAAAGTTTCACACATCTCACCCTGGGTTATAAAATTCTACTCCAGAGCAGAAAGAGCACAATGTAACATGCACATTTCCAAGCCCTTCGTTAGTGTCTATATCCATGTGTATGTTAGCAGACAGAAAATAATATCATGTAATATTTGCAGTTTATGTTGCTTGCAAAAAGTGGTTGGAATTCAACTTCTCAATAGCCTTCAATGAAGTAAAAAATGCTTTATGCTAGCGTAATGGTGTAACAACATAGTAACAGATGCTAACTGGACCATGCTAACAAAACCTTGATTCTTTGTCAGAAGGTCAAGAAGGAACTCTAGTGGTACACAGAGGAGAACCTGCCTTAATTTATAAGCTTATCAAAGCCTGTCTGTACTCTCAACCATGTGTTACTGTAGAGAACAATGTACTGTATTCACTTTACATCATATAGATGTATAATCTTACAGTGCGTTATTGCGAGTTATTCAAAATAAACACTTTTTTGTTGTTTTTGTTCTGACATTTTAACTTTATTTTGACACAAGAGTGACAATAAAAGCTGTTCCGTGGTTTAGTTTAGCTTATTGTAAGTTTGTTTTACCTCAAGTTAGCCAGCTTTTGGGTTATCTCTTTAGCTCAAACTTTAGCTCATCTGTCTGCACTCTGTGATGTTTTGTGTTACCAGCACGACACCTGTCCAGTCTGTCGGAAGAGTCTGGATGGTGAAGACCACGAGTTCCAGCCACAACCTGCACCTCCAGAGTCGATCCCCTCACCGCCGAACCTAGAGGAGCGCAGCACCTTCGAGACGCTTTAGTCTCTATTATTGTGATAAGTTCAGGACAGAAAGCAGCACACAGTGAAACCATGTGCACCATTGCCTCCCGGAGTCCCAAAACAGCTCATTGTCACATGCCTCACACTTTAAAAGACAGGGACAGACGTCACTGTTTAAATCAATGTCTGTTTAACTAGCATTAGTATGTTTATCGCATTTGTGAAGTAAAATGTCTTACGTTCGGTGGCTGTCAACTCCGTCCCCAGTTGTTTGTGGTCCAACCTAATTCAAGACATTGAATGATTAAGTTAATCAATTTGGGCTGGAACAAACTCTTTGGTGGACCTCCAGAGCTGGAGCTGACAACCACCGAGTTAGATGATACAGAGTTATCTCAGAAGGTACAGTTCAAGTTGCACATACATATTTTATGACCCTATAGCTTTCTCTGAACTTTCGAAGTTTTAATACCTCACAAAAATGTGAGCACACACTTTTTACCTGTCAAAGTGGTGTCTGCCTCACACGTCTTCAACCTTTGAAGGCATCACAGAGGAGTTCGGACCTAGACGCCAGAACCCATCATACTGTGAAACACGCAACAATGGCACTGCTTCTCTTGACTGTGGATGGTGCCTTCTCATTAGGAGATAGTGTAGTGTCTTCATTGTTTTATTGAATGCTATTTATGATCCAGGAGGGCAAACCCATGATCTGTAGATTACTGTATCACTATGTTTTTAAGTCTAGTGTATCTAAATGTTTTGGTTCTGTATTATGATGTTCTTTAGGGTGCTTGAGTCTTGCTCAGGGTTTCCAGTCTTACAAGACTGTTGAGTTCATGATAAGCCTTTTGTATCATTTGTGTAGTGTTTTAAATGTTACACCGCACACCCACTTTAACAATGTAAATGTTACATGTTTACGAGAATGAAGATATATTTGCAATAGGGGCACATATTATAAAATATATTATGTGTTGCACTTTTAAAGCAAAATAAAGAAACTAATTACTTAGACGAGTGTTCAGTTGTTTTGTATTATGTGATATTTTAAATGTTACATCACACAGTAACAAATAACTTGAAAAAGATTATAAAAAAGATGAAACAGTTACAATTAAGGCACAGATTACAAAAAACAAATATGCATTGCACTTTTAACAAGTGTGTGTGAGTTGAGTTGACATCGAAATCTAATTTGCATTTAAAAAACAATTCTCCATCTGTTTGGCCAAGGTCAAGATCTTGCATTTAGCAGGTTCACTGAAGGTAAACGAGTCACGGAGAACGCATTCGTTACCGTTCGTGTTTTTCCGAAAATCCACATCGATACAATAATAATCCTGACATATGGCGCTGTTGACACCGACAACAGATGCAGAACAGACCCGCCGCTCAGATCAATGTCAAAAATAAGTATGTATTGTGCAACTGTATTTTCCCAATCCCTCCTCCTGCGCGCTTGAGCCAATGGTTCAGTGCGAACGAAGAAAATGTCAAATGAAAAGCCGTTTGTTGCTCTCTTAACACTGGACTCTGCCCACTTATACAGTTACACAACCCGCCTTACAGCTACAATTCCCACGGGAGTCTCAATATTTCACTGTGGGTCAACACTGCCACGAGCCCGCGACAACACGACCCCCACCCGAGCGGATCTGAAATCGTGTTGAAATAAACGATGAATCGATGCAATATTTAATGCACGACTGTCTCACTAATATTGCATAATAAACGCACGTCCAAACAAAAAAAAAACCTTATTTAGTAGTGCAATATTAAATGCGCGACTCCCCCAACAAAACTGCAATGTTAAACGCACGTCCAAATCACCAAAAACTTCAAATTGTAACGCAACAGTAAATGCATGACCGCAACACACTTGCATTAGTGTCCGAACAAAATGCATTCCGTATTAGTCTCAAAAAGTGCGTGGTTTACACGATCCCGTTGAATGAAGCAATGAGAAAGTGTTCCGAACAGCCCTCAGCAACTGCCCCAGTCCCCCTCCCTTCTCCCCTTGACCCCCCTCCTTCCCCCTGCTCTCCGCGGCTCTCGCTCCCTCCCCTCCCGCTCGGAGTGTGAGAATGCCCGTGTTGTACTGACAGAAACGATACGGGCTTAGCAGACATGGAGGCCCGATTAACGAGAGAGGCCCATTTCGACGCGTCCGAGCTGTAGTAACGCGGACCCGGAGAGGAAATCGGGCGACGCCTCGGAACATCACGGGTAACGATCGCCGTACGGCGGACGGGGGAGAGGGCAAACAAGCGGAGAGAGAGAGATCCATTTCAGGTCCCTCTGTTGATTCAACGCAGCAGCCGCCATTTTGTTGACAGTTCGTGTTTTTTAATAACCCGTGCGGGGCTCGTCCCGGACAGCGTTTGATTTTGTATTCCGCTCTTTTGGGTCATTCTAAGGATATTTTTGGTGTTATTGTCGGTTTTTTGTGGACGGGCCGGGAGAGAAGGCAACGCTTTGCTAAGCTGATCAGCACCAGCAGCGGCTGCTTCGTTGCATTGATTAGTCGTGTGGACCGATCGCGGGGTTTAGCTGACCGGCCGTACCAGCAAATGTAGCTGTCAGGGCAGATCAGACGAGTGGGGCTTTTAGTGGTACGAATGACCCCGGTTAAATTCAGTTGTTTGGGGGGTAGTAAACACCTAGACGTGAACTGAATGGCCGTTGACGTTGTGTACGTGGGGTTATACAGCCGCGATGTTGGGAACGTCCAAGTTACCTTACAGACATGTGTCGTTCAACATCGCAGTGGCAGCGAGATATTTGGTCGCGGTCAGTCGCGGTCCGACAACTCTTGGCGATTTTAGGTTCGTTTCGATCCGTGGTTGTCATTTAGGGTCACGCCGTGTTGTGATTTAGCCTAAGATTTGTGGTTTTCTCTTCGCTAGCGAGCTACGCTAGCTGGGTGAGGATCGTAAACCGTGACCAGCGCACGTAGATAAATAACATCACAGTGTATTTTTATACACAACAGTGGCTTCATCTACTGACTCGACCCATGGTTGTTTGGCTTTGCCGTGCATTGTACACCCGGACTTATTCTTCCCACAAATCTGACCATTTTTCTCTTTTTTGGCACATCAGCAATTTCGAGATACCCAATCCTGGAGACCATGCTGTTACGCACGAAAGGAGGATTTTGATCCCAAACGATGTGAGCTCCGCTCTGGTCTCCGACCGAGGTGAGTAACGCGGTTGTTTTCAATAGTTAGACGGCAAATGACAGCGAATGCTTCATATCCGGCTGTTTGGAGAGCGGCTTCGTTATTGCCAGCGCCGAAAACGAGATAAAGGAAACGCATTATGAAAGACGAATGCTCCTCCGTGCGTTAGCTTTGTTTGTTTGTTTGTTGTCTCTCAAAAGTAATGCAGGAGAGGTCACTGTTACGATAAACGCCAAATGCTTAAAAATAAGACTCTTTAAAGGCACCCGCGAGTAGCAACTCGGGTCCATGTCTTGGATCATCCTCAGTTAACCTCGCTTACAATAAGGTTCATCCCACGTGCAAATTGCGCGGGCCATTACTTGTAAATACATTGCCATTGGAGACGGCGTATGCCATCAGAAGTTTGACATAAAATCTGTGTGTGAGAGTGAGTGAGTGAGTGTGAGAGAGAGAGAGAGATATCTGAAGCCTTTGAGTCACCTTTGACCTCTGACCCTGCTGTCAAGGAAACCAGAACTGCAGCTTGCAGCCGGCTGAGTGCATTCGAGTGGATAGCCGTGATTTCAGACGGCATTTAGTTTGCGGTCTGCAAAGATCGAGCTAAGACGCTTTTAGTTTGAAATCTGAGTATAGATTAATAGCAGATCCCAATGCTCAATCGCTTTAGTTCCGATTTGTGGTCCTTCTTGGTTGCGAGCCGTGTGTAGTGTTGTAGATAAAAGACTCAATTGGGTGACGTGTGAACCCATTACATGACTTACAATACTTTAACACGTATGAACGTAACTGCATTATTTAAACACGCTTTTGCATTAGTTATTTTTTGGTTTTAAATGTGTTTTAAATGCAACAACGTATTGTAATAACATATACTGTTTAGACGCTGTCTGCTATTTTGGTTGTCAGTTTTATTTGTTCATGTTCATTGTTAACGTAATAAACGTCACCTGTGTGAAACTGGCCTTATTTTTCCACTGAAAACTGCCCTGGGATCAGTTTGTCAAAAGCAAACAAACATAGCTTAGAAAAGTTGTGAGAGAAAGTCTATAGCACTAAATACTTTATTTACACATGCCAGCTAGTTTGATGCTTTCTTTGTAACACAGTGACAAGCATACATCAGATATCAATAATAAACAAAACATTTGCATTATTCTGTAATATATAGTGCAATCTTAAATGCTGATGTATATCACATGTGGTATGTGTTTATGGGCAGGAGGTGCTAACAGTTGCTACTTCCAAATTCGTGTGTTTTGGCTAGCTGGAGGTTGTGGCTCTCAGTGCTGGTAGTAGCAATGAGGACGTGTAATTATGTAATTTTATAGTAGAAGAAAGGCTGTCTAAATACACTGCCTTGCTTTATTATATCTTTAGGTTGCCAGAACAAGCTCAGATTAAAGAGTTGTGAGTGACAGGTGCTAAACGAGTGTGGATGGAGAAGGAAGTAGCAGAGATGCCTTCACAAGTTCTGAAGGGTCCCTTTGATTGTTGATAAGTTCATGAGTTAAAATGTAATAACTCTCGTCTAGCCCTCTTTGCTTTGTGCCCAGAAAAGTGATGAGACTAAAGGAAAATTTACAACATACAAAGTTTTGTTTAGGTTTTACGTAGTTTGTCTTTATTTTGTACCTCCATCTTAACTGGTAGAGCTCTATCTTAACTAGTAATGGGTTTGAATCTTAGGAAAACATGACAAAATGTAGAACACAAATGCACTTGTGACAAGTTTGTTAAATGAAATAATCTGTTAAGTGCATTGGTGTAAGATTGTTAGTGTATTAGCTTTAGCGTATAGCAAACGATAACCCGCTCGCTGTTCCTCCAGACTTGATCCCGCAGCCATTTTACAAAACAAGGTACCATTTATTTTTGGCATCTTCTCCTCAAAGAGAGGAGGGACGAGCGAGCGAATAACACAGTAAGAAGAAGCAGAGTACGACCCACAGCGCTGAGGAAATAGGGGAATGATTGTCACTAAGGGAGGGACGGACAAGGAAAAAGAGGGAGGGCGTACTGGGGAAAATGTGTTTTCGATTAGCAGGAACACAGCGACTCTAGTTTGACCACTGTACTGCTAGATTTCCAAGTGAGTGTTACGGAGAAAGTGAATGAGTGAGAGGACAGAATGGAGTGGAAGGGCAGGTCGGGCAGAACGAGAGAGGTGCGATTTTTGGATCGTGGCGTGTGAAACTGGACTCGCTGGCTGGGAGAGCGAGAGTGCGTTTAAACGAAATGGGGTGAGTAATTATAGTAAACACAGAGAAGCGAGAGTGGAGGGCAGAAAGGCAGGACTCCAAGTTCTGGCGTGTGGTTTATAGTGGTGGTGATTTCACAGAAAACGACTCAGCCAATAATAAAAGGCCGCCACTAATGAAACAACACTCTGTAAAATGGCAGTGCAGAGAGTTAAACAGCCATAACCGTGCACACACCGTTTAGATGACCTAGGCGTTCTTAATAGCCTCGTATAATCTGTAAACGTTTGCTCTCAGTGGGGCGTGGAGAAACTGTCCGCGTTTTATCTTCTGTCTGTCTTCCTCCTCTTTCTTTTTTTTTTACCTCGGTCATTCATTCACTCACTGGCGGTCTGCGCTTTTCCGACTGGCTCTCGTAAAAAGGGTTCGAGAAGGTGACTGGATCCTCTGTCTCCCAGAAGGCCCTTTATGCTGAGGTCACTGCTTTTGCTAGCTTTATAATGACTTGACCCTCAGAAAGCACCTGTGGTCGGCATGGTACTAAATTACTCGCTGGTCTTTTGTTTTGGAGGTGTGTAGGGGGCAAGAGGTTACTTCGGTCAATTCCCCAGAACTTTTTTGCATTCCAGAGTTTATGTTCTCTTCCATTTGTTATCCTAGTCAATTTTCTTTTTGAAAGCCACTTAATTAATTGCAAGGGTTGTAAAAAGGAGCGTTATTTGTTTGCAAACTTTACGGCTTAGAATTCCCAGTTCCCGTTTAAAAGTGACAGATTCTCTAACGGTTTGGCTGCAAGGAGCCTTTCGTGAAAGTTTTCCGAATATTTAATGGAGGGTATTATTTGTTAAACCCTCAAGTCGCTCCGGTCCCATGAGATTATCAGTATTCTGCTGAACACAAGAGATGTTTCGCAGGTGGTCCGGTTGTTTATGACTTGTTCGCTATAATCCAGGTCTGTGAAATTGTTAATTGTGTAAGAAATAATTGTGAGAAAAAGACTTCAAAATAATTTGTTATTTACTGAAATGTCTTGCGTGTCTCTTTAAGTATGTCTTGATCTGCCATATGTGAATTAAATGACATTTAAGAGCTTAATTAAGAAATTCGTTAAGAAATTATCCATTTTGTTACTCTTTGATTAGGGGTTTATGTCTAAACAATGTTTTGGGATATCATATAGAATGTTATTTTTATGTTTTGTCTTTATGTTTAGGTATCTTATAATACTTGATATGAAACCTTTATGAATGCAAAACCATGCAATTGTAAAACACTGTGGTATTTTTTCTTAAAAGCCTAAATGATTCAAAATATTTAAGATGTCTGTGTGTTTAAAGTCAATCATTGCTGAATTGTAGCTATTGACATCCATATTCATCCCTTTGTATGGTCATTAGTGGTTTTTGTTTTTTCCACAGTTTGTTTCAGTGTTTCTGTGGTAAATTTAGGTTGAGGTTTTCTGTGCTCTTGAGTAGATCTTTCAAAGTCATATGTGGTGGTAGTCGTCCATGTTTGCAAGGCCGTTCTGTGTTAATAATTAAATACAAGGTTAAGGCTGTCTCAGTGTGGGCTAATTGGTCTTTTGGTCTTAACACCCCCTTTCCCTGTCTTTATCTCCACAGTTTGAAGGTGAGAGGGCTGGGCACCTGGAAAGGGACGATATTGTTTCAACGCAAGGATTCGTTTTCCAACCCCTGTTATACCACCCCCCCTCCCCCTTCCCCTCTGTTGCAATTCCTTTTTCCTACCTGACATCTCCACGGCCCTCCTGTACCTACCGTATACCTGAGAACATCCTGTCCCACTCAAGCCCCCCTTGTTCCCCAAATCACTCATGGATCAGAGGACACAGGGGGGGCCTTCCACGCCGCCCCCCCTTCCTGCCAGTGTCCCTTCAGCAGAACGTGACAAAGAGGGTTTAGGAGGAAAGAGGGATGATGATGAGGAGAAAAATAAACGAGAGAAAGCAAGAGATGGGGTGCAGACTGACACTTGTGGCACTGAGAGTGGAACCACTGACCAGCAGCAGCAGTCCCCACAGTTCTCAGTCAAAGAAACCAGTTACTCTGAGGGCAACGTCAAGCTCAAGATAGGCCTACAGGCCAAACGCATGAAAAAGCCTCCTAAGATTCTGGAGAACTATGTCTGTCGGCCGGCTTTCCGAGCCACTGTACGGCACAGTGGAGGCAGAGGTGGAGGGCGTGTCAGTCGCGGGGGTGGAGCTAGTGATGGAACCAGCCACACCTCAAGCCCATCTCGTGGAAAAGAAGGTGAGAAAGAACCCGCTGTCAGCCGAGGAGCACCTCCACCATCTGGTGCACCTGCTACATCACCATTAGCTTCTCTCACACCTCCTGTTTCCACGGGCCAAGTCACACCTGTAAATGGAAGTGCTTCAACAAAAAGGGTAAGCTTGCTTTTGAGATTCATTTGCGACATTTCATGAAGAGATATTTCACCCAGTAATTAATATTTTTCTGTCATTTACTCGGCCTTATGTCATTCCAAACCAGTATGACTTTTTTCTTATGTGGAACACAAAAGAAGATATTTTGAGAAACGTCTCTGTGTCTCTCTCCATACAATGGAAGTCAATGGGTGCCACCATGTGGTTACCAACATACTTCAAAACATCTTTATTTGTTCTTGTTTGTTCAGAAGCAAAAAAAAAGGTTTGAAATGAAACAAGGGTGAGTAAATGATAGAAACTTTTTTTGAGGTTAATGTTAATTCACAGATATAACATTGTTTGTTTTATCTGTCTATCTTTATATATTTAACTTATATATTTATCATTAACCAAGGTTGATAAATGCTATAAAAGTATTATTGCTATTTCATAGCAATTAGCAATTGCATTAACTCATGTTTACAAATTTAAAGGCTTACAAAAGACTTTGTATTATAAAATATTACTGCTGTAACTGTGCAATTCTGTCTGGCCCAGAGTACTTAAATTTAGTTTTTTGTTGTTATTTTTTTAACATTTAAAATCCTTCCTCTTCTGTTTCCTCACTATTTTTCCTCATTTCTTTACAGTATTTTGTATATAATTTTGTTTTGTTTACAGCTTGAAAAACAACAACACAATTGATAATGTATTATTTTTTTGTGTTCATTTCCAC
Source organism: Botia almorhae (assembly GCA_036877575.1). Classification (NCBI taxonomy): domain Eukaryota; kingdom Metazoa; phylum Chordata; class Actinopteri; order Cypriniformes; family Botiidae; genus Botia; species Botia almorhae. Next base: position 56,068 of record JAZGTJ010000867.1, on the reverse strand, counting down.
TCTAGCTATTAAATATGATGATATAGCCGTTGCTCTTATTCATTTTTTTTCTTCTTTTTCAGGGACCTCCAAAACATACCTATGAGTCTGAGGGAAAGACTGAGGTAAAATCTGTCACCTCTTCAGAGAGACCCCTTAACCTTCATCGCCCCATTTCAGAAAACAAATTGCACTCTGGAAAGAAAAACCACCTTCTGCAAACCAAATCCACCTCTGAAACATCATCACCAACAATGGCCCCAACTGCACCATTACCGCAGGATCCCAAAACTGATGGAATTCTAAAAACTCATTACAATTATGCTGATGGACAAAAAGAACAGGAAAGAGGAGGAACGCCAGCCTGGGGTGCTCCTACTGTCACAGAGAAACTTGCTCAGCTCATAGCTACATGCCCGCCTTCAAAGTGCCCCAAACCGAAACCTCGGAAGGTGTCACCGGCTCCAGCACAAAGTAGCTCGCCACCCTTGATTTCTAACCTTCAGCGGCCAGAACGGGCTATGGCCAATAGGAATACCTATTCCAGGGCAGGACACCTTGCTCCACCACCACCTGTCTCACGGCCCCCAGGTCGCCCATATGGGTCCAAAAACAAAGACAGTATCCTGGATAAATTGTCTGGGACCTCTAGAAAAGAGGAATCAGATGGACTTTCAAAGGGGGTCACCAATAGCAACAGCAGCACAAACACCACCACTAGTACTGCACTGTCTAACAGTAATCGCTTGATAACAGCTACAAATGATATCACTGACAACAGTACCATCAATGGAATGAAATCTCAGTCGCGTCTTGGGCATTGCCCATCTCATTTTTCCTCTTCACCTTCATCCTCCTCTTCATCCTGTTCCCTAGAGAGGGTGCCAGGATCCCTAGCCTCACGGTCTAGAGCAAGCCCCTCTCAAATAGAGTTCACTGAGAAAGACAAAGAGCATGACGTAGAGAAAGACACGGACAGTCCCAGAGATTTAAGTAAAAGCTCCACTCCAGTCATGCTAGGAAAGCAGGATGCAAAGGAAAAGTCTTCTCACTCAGCCCCTCGAGGTGAGAGGGGTAAGAGCTCAAGTCCTGTCAAACATAGTCCCAATCAGGAAAGTCGTGTTAGTGGGGTACCAAGTCCTGCTGAGTCCACCAAATGCACTATTTTACCTTCTAGCCCCTCTGGTGCAGGCAGGAGCCCACCAGCACTTTGTGATGACACTGAGGCTGCATCACCCACATCACCAGCTGAACAGGAATCTAAGCCTCTTAAGAAGCGCAGAGGAAGACGTCCTCGCTGGACTAAAGTGGTCAGTCGCAGCCAGAGGCCATTACAAGAAGCTTCTAACCATCAGAGACCCACCACATTAGTGCCCTCCGGTCTTGTCCCACCATCCTTTATTCGAAGGCCAGTGGGACGGCCTCCAAATGCAAATCGTATGCCCCCTGTAGTTTCGCAACTTTTTGAATCTCCGCCTAGGAAGAGGGGACGGCCCAAGTCCAAAATGCCTCGCTTAGATGCACCTGCCCGTGGCCGCCCCCCAAACAAACTGGGCCCACCAAAGGTCTACTCCATGCTTAAGTCTAAGGAAGAGCAGGATCCCCCTGTATTGCACCCTGAAGTGGATTTGAATCCACCAAAACCCATGCCAAGAAAACGAGGGAGACCCAAGCGCTTACCTCCAACACTTCCACAAGAAACCCAACCACCCACACTTGCTCCTGAGTCAGGGGATACTTCAGTTGGTGATAAAGCTTTTAGAAATAAAGGCAATGGGCAGCTTATAATGAAGACCATCATAGGCAAAATCAACAAAATGAAAACTGTAAAGCGGAAGAGGCTTCTAAGCCAAATACTGCTTGGATCAGGCTCAGGGGCATCCGAGCAGGATGTCACAAAAAGCAGTGGGGTGTCAGGGCCTGTGGCATCTACAACACAATCTCTCTCATCACTTGCTGCTACATTTGGGGGCAAATTAGGACCTCAGATTAATGTTAGCAAAAAAGGGACAATATACATGGGTAAAAGGAGGGGTCGAAAACCAAAAGCTAATCCCTCTACAGGTGCTCCAACACCCCCTCCAGAACCATTCTTGTCACCAAACACTTCCTCACCACACCATCTTCACCAGTCACAGACCTTACAAAACCAGCAACACCAGTTAACTCCATCTGAGGTGTTTCCTTCCCCCTCACTCTCACAATCAAGTGGGGGACAAAGTCCCATCAGTGATGCAAGCTTTGTTGAGCCTAGCTCAGTGCACTTTTCATCCCACCCACATTGCAGCCACTCCCATCAGGGCCAGCACACATTCTCATTTCCCCCACCAACTTTTTCAGCCCCCTCTGCTCGCACCATAGCAAGCCCCACATTATCTACAGCACATCCATCTCAAAAGAAGTCTTCTTGCAGAGGTTACCACCATCATCACCACCACTACAGACAACACTACCATTATCGAAAGTTTTCTCCCCCAAGACCACTATTGCCCACCTCTCCTGCCCCTCTTAGTGAGCTAAAGGAAGCCACGCCTTCCCCAGTCAGTGAATCACACAGTGAAGAGACAGTACCCAGTGACAGTGGCATTGGAACGGACAACAACAGCACCTCAGACCGTGGGGAAAAGGCAGGCAGTGCTGGTGGCTTAGCTGGTGTAGGAGTCCCACACAGTATTGCGAGTGGTCTCCTAATGCCTGGTGTGATGGGGTCAGCTGTAGGAGTAGGAATGGGACTCTCCTCCAGAGGTAGAAAGAGGCATTCATCTTCAGTTCTTTTGGAGCGTCCTTCACCAACACCCTCCCCACTTGGAGCAAGGGCATCACCTGACACTAGAAGACCACACCTAGCCGCCCCATCTTCTGCATTGGCTGGACATAAAGAGAAGCACAAACACAAGTGCAAACGTCGTGGACATGGCTGCCCTAGCTATGATAAACTAAAAAGGCAAAAACGCAAGCGTAAGAAGAAATACTTGCAGCTGCGTTCACGCAGACAAGACCCAGATTTCTTGGCTGATTTGGATGAGATCTGTGTGCGTCTCAGTGATATTCGAATTGCTCATCGCACACCTGCACTTCGTTTAGGTAGCAGCCTGGGTCTGGGTGCTGGGGCAGCAGGCCCAGGTCGGGGGTCTGGGTTGGGTAGCGCCAGAACCAGCAGTGCACTTGGAAGTGGAACCAATCCACCACCACATCACTACCTTCATAGAGACCTCTTGCCCACAATCTTCAGAATCAATTTTAGTGGATATTATTCACCTCACCCAGCCTATCCATGTGATTCACTTCATTATGTTCGTAAGCCTGACCTTAAAAAGAAAAGAGGACGGCCACCTAAGCTCAGAGAATCTATATCAGAAGTACCTTTTGTACCTGGGTTAGGCTTTCCTCTCTCAAGTGGAGGTTTCTATCACCCCTCTTATGGCGTCCCATACTCTTCTGCCCCACTGGGACTTGGCTACTATCGAGGTTATACTCCAGCAAGTGCCCTTTATCCTCATCCCCACCACCAGGCTCCCCACTCTGGCCCATCTCACCATGTGCATCCGCCTTCCTTTCCTCCACCTCCAGCTCCAACTTATGTCCATCACCATCACCCATCCCACCTTCTTCTTAACCCATCCAAATTTCACAAGAAGAAACATAAGCTACTTAGGCAGGAGTATTTAAGTGGTGGTCGTTCATCAGTACTCTATCCTGCCATGTCCCCTGAGCTGTCTTTCGGCTGGCACCACAAACATAAGCATAGACATAAGCACCGTGAACGCTGTGGAGAAGAGGAGGGTGATGATGATGATGGTGGTGGTGATGTTGTTGGTGTTTCAGGAGGTAGAGGTGGAGGAGGTGAGGGCTTGGGGGCAGGAAGAGGGGAGCGAGGAAGCGTAGAGTCCCTGCAACGTTGTCGGTATGGTAGAGATGGCTCTGCTGATTCCAGTGCTAACAAACAGGCAGCTTCTGCAAACTCCCCTTCCTCTTCATCCTCTTCTTCTGCAGAACGGTACAAGCGAAAGGAGGCCTCTATGTCTTGTCTTGGACCCTCGCGGCTGTCTTTGGCCAGTGGGAGCCGGGGAAATCACCCTGTGGACTCCTGGTTCAGGATGGGAAGTTCTGATACTGATTACTCCAAACTCTCCAGAAACAAGTCCCTTTCTGGGCCTGGTGGATTTTCTGAAGGTCATGCAAAAAATCCAGTGGAGTGCTCAGAGAGTGAGGAGGAAGATGGCACCTCCCCTGTTGAGGAGGTGGAGACCAGCCACCACACCAACCTGTTTGCATCTGCACTAACTCGGAACTCCCTCAAGGGAAGCCGGGGCAAAAAAGGGGGATCGTTAGAGAGTTCCAGCCTTTCACGGTTAGACCGGACCATGAGAAGAGATCGTTCCACATCTGCTGAGAGGAGAGAGATGGGTAAGTGGGAATTCTTGTAGATTAATGCTGATATTGACAAATCTAATGAAAAGTGATTTACTACCCTATGCTAATGAGCTAGTAATCATCAGTCCCAGCCTATTATAAGCATGGTCACCTTGCATAAATGTCCCTTGTATTTTTATATTGTTAAACAGTTTTCAAGCGGCTAAATGCAAATCTGTGCCTGAACTTCCTGAGGTGACCCAAATTTAGTTTGACATTGTGAGAGTTGTAGAATTAATGCAGTAAAATGTAGTCATCTTCTAAATATAGCTTTACCTCCGCGTCCTTCATAATTCAGTACTGAAATTTTTGGGCCGTCACTTGCTTCAGTGCATGCAAGAAATTTATGATTCGTTTCTGGGGCTTTCTGTCAGTGTTTGGTATGGATTCCATGGTTAGCAGCCAGTTCAAAATGATTGACATAATAATTGTTAATAAGTGCAGCTAGTAGGGAGAGAGCTACATAATACAGCCCACATTTATTTAAATTGCCACAGCAAACGAGAATAATAAAAAATATCTTTGTAACATGCCATCTGTTACAATTTGGGTTCCGTTTATCTGGACCTACAACCTTTACTGCAAATGTCCTCCTGTTGTGCATCTCATCCAAGTAAACCTTTTTTAAAATAATGGAGCTTCTCAGTCATGCTGAGACACATAGACGGTGTGTTTGTATATATGTGCTCATGCACAGAGGGTGAGATGGCGAAGTGTAGTAGTTAATCTAGGATTAGATTTTAGGACACGAGGTCATCCAACGGTCATTGACTGCACCATTAATTCACTGTAGCACCAAAAGCGGTAGAGAAACTGATGAGGAGTATAAGGAGGATTAAGTGCTGGAAGTAAAAGGGAATGTTAGAAAACAAGAATCAGACTAAGGTGATGGATAAGATGTGATGGTATAAAGGACTGCCCAGCTAACAGTTTTAGGTTGTAAGAATGTTTCCCTAACATTTCCATTAATAAATAAAAATGTTGCAGTGTTACTGCAACATTTTTAGGGAGAACTTTTAGAGAACGTTTTGAGAATGTTTTCTGTTAGCTGTGTCATAGATAAATTAGAAGCAAGATGGACGTATTGTATGTGGTAGAGTGTTAGGCTGGGATTTACAAGACAGCAGATGCAAGATTTGAAAGTGGGTGAGAGGGATGCACAATAAAACACTCTGAAACAGAAACATGTAAAACGAGGGGCTTGGCTAATGGGAAGATAAATAGAACATAATAGACTAGACTCTGTCAAAAAGGAGTTAGACTGAGAGTAAGTTAATTAAAGGCATAATGGATGATAGAGACAACAGAGTTAATGGAGGGCTGCCCACACGAACAGTTTTCTGGCTAGCTGCGTTTCTGCTGAATCTGTAAGATGGTTATTTTCTGCTACTTTTGATTTTGGCTTATAGGAGATCATGAGATAAACTAATAAACTAAATTGTAAATGAGTGTGTGGGTTTTTACCTCACAAAAGATGACCCAGTCCCCAGTCTGTCAGTTATCTGTTAATAATGGTTGTCTTTTTGAAGGTAATAGACTTACCAAGATGACTTTCAGAGTTTGGCAGAGACCTGGTGCACACTACAAGACAGAAGAGTTACTCTGCGCCCATTTAAAGACTTGTTTTTTTTGTTTTGTGTCATGTTGCCTCGGTCAATTACCATAAACCTACTTTCCAGCTGTAGCTTTGTTCCTGAAATTTGTTCTAGTAGCTAGCTGATTTCTAAAACAGCATCATTATCATTATGGTACCTTGTAAGTGACCTACCTAGACAGCAATGTATGGCACACAAATAAGGTTTTGACTTACACTGGACTGTTTAAATCGATATTTCTGTATTGAAGTGTGATGCCTTAAACTGCTGCCTCTTTAGGAAGCTCACTAGGTTTTGGAACTAAGCATAAGTGATCTGTTACAGTTTGAATTTGTGGGATAATTTCTTATTGTTTATTATTGACCAGCCACTCAATCTTCTTTTTTGTCTTTTGTCTTCTAGGAAATGCAAGTGGCTCACAAAACCGGAGCAGTCAGTTAGGTGTTCCTGAGGGTTCTGAGGGTCCTCATCATAGACACCTCCATCACCACCACCCTCCTCTGTCTCTCTCTCACTCTTCCTCTTGCCTTTCTCACTGCACTTTTGACCCACCTGGTAGCGGGGCGGCTCTCCGCCCCTCCAGCCGCCAGGCTAGCCCCTCCCAGCCTGTGCGTTGCCTTGACTCCTCCCCTTCCCACCATGCCCACCGATTAGCCCCACCCCCTCCGAAAAACAACCTGCATCATGTCAACAAGATCCTCCGCGCTAAAAAACTTCAGAGGCAGGCGCGCACCGGAAACAACGTGGTGAAGAAACGGGGTCCGGGACGTCCACGCAAGTACCCGCTGCCCTCGCCTCCCCCATCGCCGCCGCAGCAAATGTCCGAACCGGAGCCCAGCACGGCACCCGAGCGGCACAGAGGGGGTGTGGTCTGGCAGGGAGACACTGTGGTGGACATCATTGAGTCAGTAGTGCAGAGCCAGAGCAGAAAGGAACGGAAGCGGAAGCGCTGGGAAAGGGAGACTGATGGAGGTGAGGAGGACGAAGAGGAGAGAGAGGAAGAAGAGGAGGAACGGCCAGCAGCAAGAGAGGAAGAAGTGATGCCCAAAGCTCGAGCAGAAGGGCAGAGGGGATGGTTGACACAGGAGGAAATGCATTGTTTTCGCAGGTATGCTGTTCCATGCCAGGCATTGCATTAGTTCATGATCTTTTTTTTGTGGCAGCTCTGTCATCTATACAGAGTATTCTGAATCATTCACAAGCTACCTTAAAAGATGATTGTAGGCAGTAGACATCAAGGCTAGCTTACTAAACTCAACAGGCTGTGGAGCAGAACTGAATATGCTGCATTTGTTGATCTTAAAGAATTTTTAAGCCAGCAGACTTTCATTATTGGTGTTTACTTTGCAGTGCATTAGAGGGAAAACCTGATGGACAGTCCGTCCCAGAACAACCGGGCCCCACTGCACTGGAACCAGTCCCAAACGCACCGGTGACCAGCCAGCGGGAGAAAAGACCTGCAAGACCACCCAAAAAAAAGTTCCAGAAGGCCGGACTGTACTCTGATGTGTACAAGACCAACGAGTAAGAAAAACACTTCAACAAAATGTTCAATAAACTATTTTTAAAGCTTCAGTCTGTAACAAAAATCTGGTATTGAGCAAGTACATGACATAAAATTGCAAGTTACTTTACGTATTACTAAGTAAAAGTAATGCACAAAGTAACCTGGAATTTTATGTTTCAAACAGAAACAGATACGATTATTCGTAATAGTCCGAATAAATAGTTTTTCTCTGAAGTAATAAAGTTCTTCATAATGTATATGGATGCTGTGAAATAAAATGCGACAGTTTAAACGCATTTCCCCCGTTTGTCCGTCAGTCCCCGCAGTCAGCTGCTGCAGCTGAAGAAGGAGAAGCTGGAATACACTCCAGGTGAACACGAGTACGGCCTCCTTCCGGCTCCCATTCATGTCGGTGAGTCTGTCTCCTGTGATTGGCTACAGATTGACATCAAGAACCGTGTTCTTCATTTGGCTTCATGTTATTGCAGTTTGATTGACAGTTGGACTTAACAGTCAGTTTTGTAAGATAAAAACAAATTGACACTTAAATTGAAGAACTTTTATTGCAAAAAACTAAACTAAACTGCTTTTTTAGTTGCTGAATTGTGTTGGTGTATGACTTGTAACTCCTAACTAGTTGGTTATGTATTGCCTCATGGGCTGTCAGGCTGATTAGTTCTGGTTTATGAGTTATGAGGTGATTACGATATTGGAACGGCACTGCCTGAAGTTAAAAGACAAAGAGATGGAATGAATAACTGCGATTTGTCTTGTCTGTCTGTTCAGGGAAATACTTAAGACAGAAACGCATCGACTTCCAGCTGCCTTATGACATCCTGTGGCTTTGGAAACATGATCAGGTAGCTCCTTACAGCCACATCTTGCCATTAGCTGACAGCTACATTTGTTATTATTATGCGGTACCTTGGATACAGTGAGATTCTTACAGTATGGAAAAAGCATTATCTGTCTGCTGAAAAATGCATATTTGTTCTTCATAGCTCTACAAGAGGCCCGATGTCCCTCTGTACAAGAAGATCAGATCCAGTAAGCAGATTTTATTCAGTCTTCATCATTACCCATGAGCTCAAGAGAGCTGTAAAGTCGAGCGTGTATGCAGTTCTATAAATATACTGATTTGACAGACCTACTGCGAGTAGCTGATTGCTTTGTGTGCTACGTTGCTTTTTTTGTCATTTTTTTCTATCCCAGCTAACAGGGAGTGTTCTCAAAATGTCGGCTAACATTCACAAAACATTAGCATAATGTTGTTCTTAAATAGCTAGTGAAACGTTTTAAAAACGTTATGGAATTAATCAAGTTTGAGTAGCGTTCTTATAATCTCGCAATAATGTTAATGCAAATGTTCCTAGAACATTTCAAATATCATTTTTAACATTTTGGTAACTTAATAGAAACGTTAGAGAAATGTTCTTACAACCTGTTGATCTTTTTCCTGTTAGATGTGTATGTGGATGTTAAGCCTCTGTCTGGCTACGAAGCCACCACATGTAACTGTAGACCATCTGAAGACCCTGATGAGAAGGGCTGTCAGGACGACTGTCTGAACAGGTAACAGTGTAATGACACGCCATTGAAATGACCTTCAGTTTGGACCAGTCCAAAGACAGTCACATCCTACAGTTTTTATAAAGTTGAGTTCCCATGTTCTTCTGTCCATCAGGATGATCTTTGCCGAGTGTTCTCCAAGCACATGTCCGTGTGCAGATCAGTGTGATAACCAGCACATCCAGAAACATGAGTGGGTGCAGTGTCTGGAGCGCTTCCGGGCGGAGGGGAAGGGCTGGGGCATCCGCACCAAAGAGCCCCTGCGTGCCGGCCAGTTCATCATCGAGTACCTGGGGGAGGTGGTCAGCGAGCAGGAGTTCAGGTCAGTGTCACAGTCTGTACAGCTTCACAGAGAATTGATCTTTATTGTCATTGTTTAAAAAACAAAACAAAGAAAGACCGTTTAGCAGCTCTTCAGAATAGGCAGAATGAACAACAAGGAATGTAAATAAACAATAAACAGTGCAAATACACAATAAACAGTGTAAGTATACAAACGGAACAAAGGCATAACAAAGGATAACAAATATAAACATAGGAACCACTTTACTTGGAATCTAGTTATTAGTTAATTAAATGTGTATGTTTTTATTTTATTTCATTTCTTGTTTTATTCTGGTTGTTTACGTTTGAGCTGTTTGTTTGTTCTTGGCATTTTACACAAACCTTCAGCTGGTGTCTTTCTGCGTGTAGGAGTCGCATGATGGAGCAGTACTTCTCTCACAGCGGCCACTACTGTCTGAATCTGGACAGCGGGATGGTCATCGACAGCTACCGCATGGGCAACGAGGCGCGTTTCGTCAACCACAGCTGCGAGCCCAACTGCGAGATGCAGAAGTGGTGAGTGATGAGTCACTGATGACGTCAGCCAATGAAATCCCTTCAGTTAGCGATGAGATCATTAACAGAAAGGTCATTTTTAACAGCGAGTCGGTCGAGACGTGGAAAGCCACAAACACTGAGTCAGCAGTGACTGTTATAACCATCAGAAACTGCAGAAAAGACTTTGGTGCTTTTTACAAGACATATTTCAAACCAGCGTGGGCTGTTGGATTTTCTGCTGTTCTCAAGAGCTGCTTGCTCAACCAGCTTTACCAGAAGAACCACGCTGGTCAACTAGCCAGTCTGAACCAAGATAAAAATGAATGCCGATCTAAGCCGATCGGTTGAGTTGAACAAGCCATGGACTTAATGAATAATTAAAGGTTAAGGGGTCAGTTTTGTCTGTTCTACAAGAGCTGCTGAAACAGATGCCTCATAATGAATTAGTTGAATTAGTGGTAATGTAAAAGATCACACATTCAGAGACAGGCTTGTGAACTGCAGATTCAGTTCAGTGACCAACATCTGCTTCGTACCATAACACGATTACACACACTTTGGCAGTGTCGAGATAATGTCAGCTCTCCGTCTCTGATTCTGTCCAGTTTCTTTTTCTCTCTCTCTCTCTCTCTCT